>JAQZBX010008330.1:0-48320 GCA_029593785.1 Cabassous unicinctus
AAATAAATAAATAAATAAAAAGTCAATTGGAAGTAAATGCCAATTAATCAGTAAGATAAGGATACCAAGCTTGGACTTTATAATAGAGGGAGGTTAAACCAAACCTCTCATGAAGAAAGCTAAAATGGTCCCAGGGTATTATCACTTTCTCCCAGTAGAAGCAGTTGAAAATCCTCTCTGAAAAGAAAAGTTGTCCCAAACTTAGAAATTTAGTATTCCTATAGATTAAGCCCATCATTTGAGCTAACATTTAAAAATAATGTATAATAAAAAATTTTAGTGGCAATTGACACCAAAAAAACCCTAAAACAAACAACAGTTATATGCTCCTAAGTATTTAAGATTTTAGAATTGTCCAACTGAATATATAATGACTATTATTGAAATGTATTTTTAAGGATGGAATCACAAAGATGAATAAGAAACAAGGTATTACTAAGAATAGTTAAGCACACCTAAAAATAAATAAAATTAAAGGGAATTTCTAGCACTGGAGAATATAATTATTGAAATTAAAAAGTCCAGTGGATAGATAAAAGAGCAATTAGGAACCAGATGAGAAAATTATTATATACATACATACAGAGAGAGAAAGAGAGAGAGAGAGAGAGATCCCAGTATAGATATCTATGCATCAAACAAGAATAGAAAGAATGGAGGTGGAGGACAGTATTGAAAGAAATAATAGCTGGGACTTTTCCAGAACTTCTGAAAGACATGAAAAAAAGTCAACATTTGGAGGAATGCTGATTCTAGTGTTTATATTGTATGTGAATTACATATTTGAAAAATTAAATTGGGATTATATCATACATGCTTTTTAATCCAGTTTATATTTTTTCATATCAAAATATTTGTATAATCATTACTTCTCTCCCATGTCTATGAAACATTTCCTATTCTCTAATGGCTGCTTGGTGTTTCAGCATTTGGATGTTGAGGTGGCATCAGGTCAGCAACATACTCTCAAATGGTACAAGGGGAAAAAATTTACTTATACTTTCCTGGAAACTTGAGATTGTTTAAAAATATTTTAAAATTCCAGTAAAAGGGAATCTGAATTATAGATAAGCATTAACATTCAATTCTTTTCATCATGTACAGAAGCCAACATATGACTTCAGTTACTCGTAACAGCTCATTAGGCACAGGAGGTTTGTCATTTTTGTATTTATCAGCTGCGGGAGAGGAGAAGTCTTCTCCCTTCTGTGGACCTAATAGGCTTTCAATAAATATTTGATGAGTAATTGAATAATTGGATGGATAGATGGAAGGATGGATGGATGATGTCTCAAGATTGCAGCCAGGCATTTGGTCATAACTCTTAGGGAGTCCAGATGGGCTATGTGTATTTCCAGCTAGTTAAATTACCAAACCATAAAAGCCTCAATTTCACCAGAGTAATAACTGTTTAGAGAAGTTCTCTAATTACATGATAGAGGTTTTCATCTTTGATTTGACTCTATTCAAACATTATATTTGTCAAAAATATGGATGTGAAATGTATAATCTGTAAGCTCTAACATACATGCTCCAAATGTTTCAGGTTCAATTATTTTTATTTGATGTTCTAGTTTTAATATACAACCTCTAAAATCTTTTTCCAGGCTCAAAAACTTTATCATTTCAATGTAGCGAATAATATGACTTCAGCTACACGTTTGCTGTGTGCGTGGATGTGTGACAAAAAGTAACAGAGAATAATAAACACAAGAAGAGATTTTTACAATTGATTTGAAGACCATGAAAGTCTAAGTTGTTACTTTATTAACATATCAATCCAGAAATGTTATTGAGGAAAATGTTGCAGTTTGATACAATTTATAAACTTTAGAGTTAAGAGTAAATGTTGCTTTATAAGCCTATATTGAGAATTAGAAAGTATGAGAGCCTCTATTTATAAAAGCACACTTCAAAGAGATATCTGAATGAAATGTTAATTCCATTAACACAAGCATGCATTTTTAGGTACAGCCTTAGAAAACAGGGATACAAAGCAGTCTGAATATATGGGTCCCTTATCTCCTCCCACTCTCCATTTTCATGATCACTTGGTGTTCTTACCCAATGGCAAGACAAAGTTCTGAGTTCCAAGTCTCTGTTCTCTCCTATAGCCACTACATGTCCCCTCCCCACACACATACTCACTATATTCTTTTTTTAATATAGTCATTCCACTGGCTATAATCACTCAAATTATCTTAAAAAGGTTCTTCAAGAGCAATAACTACTGCAACAAGGAGCCTGTTCAAAAAACTATTTTCAGGCCAGGAAGACCTTTCAATGTCCCCAAATCATACCACCATGGGCACATTCCCTTTTCTAACATTAACCTTGCCGCCTCTATCTAATGCTGCCTCTATTTTAGGCCCTGGTTTTAGTCAAAATGGAAAGACTGCCACCTACTGAATCATAGGCAGCTACATTCAGAATCTTCAGACATGTTTAATTTAACCTCTGTTTGGAATAAATCCTTGTTCTTGCAGACATCACCTATTCAGAGCTATCCCAGGGAGAAGACAAGAGGAGGACAAGGATGGGGTCGGCACCTGGCAGTAGATCGGGTATAAGTTCTACAAAATCTACCTCTTGAGTGAAATAAATAAGAAAGAGTTAGTAAAAGCAGCATAACAAATTCCTTGGGATATTTCCTAGTATAAATACTGAGATTGCTTATTCCTATTCACCTTTTCTGCCTACTGAGGCTGTTAGCAACTTTTACCTTGCTGAAACAGTAAAATAAAAATGATCAGCTCAAAGGCTATTAAAACCTATCAAATCAAAGGAGACAAATCATAAATTTTCTTATGCCTATCGATGTTCACATCTTCATTCAATGTCATCCCTTACCTCTCATCATCTACAACTTCACAAATCTCACTCCGTAGATAAAAGGTGAAGTGTCTCTTCAAATTTCAGAGGCAAGTAAACAAGGGCTAGGCATTTCACTTACAGCAACAGGAATTGTTTTTCATGGACTACAGTAGACAAAACGATTTTTTTTTCAGTATCCATGATTACCTTAGGTTAAAAAAAAGTTAATGTTGAGAAAGCAAATATCATCTCATCAGGGGAAAATAGTAGATCACTCTCATATTCACTGTTCATGAATGTTGGCATTCATTATCTAAAACAAAGAGCCCAGATGCAGAAACTACATAAATTTACAGAAAGGTTACCGGAAAGATGCCAAATACTCTAATGGCTTAACAGCCAATGAAGCTCATTTAAATTCGTTCATGGGGGAAATGTGATATTCAAACTAAGCTAATAAAAGTATCACTGTTTCTTGAGCTAAATTACCTTTATTACTTCCTTCTTTAAATTCATGATTACTTAGCATTTAAATTGTGTTTACTGTTAAAACTCAATTTATTTCATTATTTTAAAAAGCCATTAATCAAATATTTAAGAAATACTAAGTAGCACTTATCAATTTGTAGAGGTGTTGGTTTCTTTGGAAATGTCCTGATTCCTGCCTATATGCTTAATAACTATTTCACTATTATTAGAAGTGCATGAATTTTGTATGCAAATACAATCAGAGTTCTCAAGTTATTTCTTAGGAGCCAATGTACTGCATTTGCTACAAAATCTCTAAGTATTCCACTTTTCCAGAAAATGAAATGCATATAGATATGGAGGCTTTATTTTTGATAGAAATATTAAAGGTAGAAGCACAAGTTATTGCAACCTAGTAATATATTAGGAGATGCATACTAAAAAATAGAGGGATGAAGAAGTAAAAGATATACAACTTATTTTCAAAAGGTTCAGCAAGATAGATAGATGGATAGACAGATAAATAAAGCAAATATGTCAGAATAATAATTGTTGATTATAGGTGACAGGTGTATGTATATGTGTTTTAATATTCTTCAACTTTTCTGTATGTTTAGATTCTAATAAAAAATTTGAGGGTGGATATATAAGATAGCTCAAAGCAGCAGAGCTCTGTGTGACAACTTTGAGAAATGCCATGCCTCCAAGATACCATTATTGGGTGTTATTGATAAGTACCTCAGTCCAAACATATATCTTTATCATCATGCAGTACCAGAACTGATGGTACCTAGGGGGATGGTTATATACAATAAAGATTTGTTATAGATAATATACATATATCATCTACATATTATGGATATATAGCCAAAATATTTCAGAGTGTTCTTATTATTAGAAAGCCTAAACAAGTAGAAAGCCTCATCAATTGTTATATAAAATAGAGCATCAAAATGAACAAAGAGGATTTAAGAGGAGATATTCAAATTGCTAGTCAAAGAGTTGGGTAATCATGCCCCTATTAAGAAAGCATTCTCTTTACTTTAAGCTCATTCTAATCAACATAACATCAGGACTAAACTCTGAAAAATAAAATGCATGAGTCCCTCCATACATTGATGCATGTTTAAGCCAGGCTAGGCCAGATGGTAATTTAAAAATATAGCCTCAGTTTCCACCTCTATAATAGAAGAGGGAGGGCTTCTGCAGGCCTGCTTTCCAGCAAAACTAGTGAAAATTATTTTAAAAAATGGTCCTAAGGGCATACATAAAATGAAGAAACATTTATTCAAGGAAATCTACTAACACCTAGTAAGAACAGTGAAGGTCTATGGAATTTGAACTATGACCAACTCTCCTTCCCCTCAAGCAGGTCAGCATGTTGGAAACTATATTCCACACTGGGGTAGAAAAGAACAAAAAGAAGGGCTTCCTCTTCTCCAGCTCCTAACCAAGAGTTTTTTTGTATCTTCTTGGAAGAGCAAGATATCAGCATATCTTATTCTGTGTCCCCAGCTATCCACTGCAGAGATTAAATTCCAGGGTGTGCAGCTGAGAGGTCAGGGGTTCCTTTCTTCTACCTGTCCCTCTACTTGTGGGCATCACACAATGAGAACAGTAGGATCCTAATCATATTAATCCATCTGGTTTGTAGAGCAGACTTTTGGGAGAGATAACTAAGACTAATGACAATTGCATCCCTGTACCCAGCACCCTACTCCTAAAGCAGGAGATTCTTTTCCAGGGGAACATGCTGCTTTCTCACCACTAGCTCAGGAGCCCTGGTTCAGAGGATTTGCATAGCAGGAGAGACAGCCCATAAAACAGAGAGGACCTAAGCTCCCCCAAAGGAAATTCTAAGGAAGCTCTAAAAAAAAAAAAAAAAAAAAAAAAAAAAAAATGGGTTTCTTTGTGGAAAGTAATTAAGGAAAACTGGTAGTGTCATAAGAGTATAGTCTAAACCATTGGTAAGCTAGTTTACCAGAAAGAAACAGGGCAAGAAATAGCTAGGAATAGCCCTTCTGGAATAAGAAGAATGCTCAACTGATGACTTCAAAATTTACCCCGGGAAAGGATCCCAATTTTAATTGGATCAGTCTATGGAATAATTTATGCACCAAGGCATTATTGAAAACAATAGAGCAATCAGTTCTAGAAGAGTTAGAAGATCTTCTCCAAGTAGGATAAACAAAAGGAGATCTATACACAGGCACACAATAGTAAAAATGCTGAAAGACACAGATAAGGAAAAAACCTTGAAAACAGCAAAGGAAAACGACCCATCACTTACATGGAAAATCCAATAAAATTAAGAGCGAGCTTCTCAGAAACAATGGAGACCAGAAGACAGTGGGAAACCATATACAGAGTGTTCAAAGAAAAAAACACCTGGCAACCAAGAAATCTATACCCAACAAAACGCTTTACAAAAATGAAGTTGAATTAGAGACATTCCCCGATAAGCAAACACTGAAAGAATTTGATTCTAGCAGACATGCATTACTAAAAATGCTAAGGTAGTTCTTCAGGTTGAAAATAAGCACCCCAGAGAGTAATTTAAATCCACATGAAAAAAACAAAGAGGACCATTAAAAGTAATTATGAAATTATAAAAGAAAGTATAAATGTATATTTTATGCTTTTTTTTCTTAACTGATTTAAAAAATAATTATATAAGATAATATGTATATAACTATTTGTTTGAGCCTATAACATATACAAATGTAATATATTTGCCAATAACAGTACAAAGAAGGTAGACAGGAACAAAGTTGTATTAGACTAAGAAAATGCCACTGATAGTAGCTCGAATACACAGGAACAAATGAAGAATACCAGAAATGATAAATAATGTTAACACAACACACACTATCAGCATTTCTTTGCTTTCCTTTCTTCCTGCAGCTTCATATAAAGACATAAAATTCTATAAATAATGATTATAACTATATTGGATTTATAACAAAAAATAATTATAAAATGTAAAATAACACAAATATCTCAAATGGGGGGAAGGGATTAGAGCTATATTGAAGTAACATTTATATGTGTTAAATGAATTTAGTATAAATCTGAAATAGATTCTAATAAGCTAAGATGTATATGGTAAGCTCTAGAGCAATCACTGAAGAAATAACTAAATATATATATACATAATGAGAATTTCATTAAAGAAAGTAAATGTTACATGACAAAATATTCTCTCAATGCAAAAGTAAGCTGTAAAGGAGAAATAGAGGAAAAAGAAAGCCAACATATAACAGGAAAAAATAAAATGGCAAACACAAAGCCCCCAACTATTGAAAAAAAAAATTACATGTAAATGTATTAAACAATCCAATCTGAAGGCAGAGATTGTCTGACTAAATATAAAACACGGTATCACACTATATGATGCATAAGAGAAAAAGAAACACATTAGATTCAAAGATACAAATATATTTAAAGTAAAATTGGATAGTTTAAATGAAATGGCAAATACCTAGAAAGATACAAACTACTGAAGCTGACTCAAGAAAAAATAGAAAATCTGAATAAACTAAGCAAAGAATTGAATTAGTGATTTTAAACATATATACACAAAGAAAAGCCCAGGCCCTGATGACCTCTCTAGTGAATTCTGCCAAATATTTGAAGATTAATACCAACTCTTCATGAAACTTTTCCAAAAAGCATAAGAGGAAGGTATACTTCTCAGCTCATTCTGTGAGGTTAATATTACCACTGATACCAACTCAAAGACATCACACAAAAGAAACCTGCAGACCAAAATGATATTGATGTAAATCCTCAACAGATACTAACAAATCAAATTCAAAAATATATAAAAAGGATTATACACCATGATCAAGTAGGATTTATCCAAGGAATGTGAAGTTGGTTTAACATCCAAAAGTCAGTTAATGTAATAAACTTTTATCAATAGAGTAAAATCCAAAACCACATGATCATCTCAGACACAGAAAAAACATTTGACAAATAAGACCTTTCCAAATAAAAACACACAACAGGCTAAGAATAGAAGGGAACATTCTCAACTGACAGCCAGTTTTATAAGATTGACAGGGTTCCACCCAAAATTATGAACAAGGCAAGGATATCTTCTCCTGGCATTTCAATTTAGTATAATACTGGAGGTTCTAAGTCAGAGCATTAGGCAAAAAGAAGAAATAAAAGGTATCAAAATTGGAAAGAGAGTAATAAAACTATCTCTATTTCTAGGTAACATGGCCTTATATATAGAAAATCATAAATAATTCACTAAAAAACTATTTGAACTAATAAGTGAGTCCAGCAATTTTGTAGGGTACAAAATCAATATAAAAATCAAGTATATTTATATATATGCAATGAACAATCCACAGTGAAATTAAGAAGAAAATTTCTTTTCCATAAGCATCAAAAAGAATAAAATACTTGGAGATAAAATTAACAAAAGAAATGCAAAACTTATATATTGAAAATTACAGACATTGTGGAAAAATTAAAGTTTTAAATAAATGGAAAGTCATTCATTGTTTATGGATTGGAAGATTTAATATTGTCAAGATGGCAATTACCCTAAATTTATCTATAGATTTAATGCAAGCCATATAAAAACCCCAAAATCCTCTTTGTAAAAATTTACAAACTATCCTAAAATTCATATGGAAACTCAAGCGAACCAGTATATCCAAAAAAAATACTGAAAAAGAATAACAAAGTTGGAGGATTCACACCTCTCAATTTCAAACATAATACAAAACAATGTGGCAGTAATTAATACAAAGGGATACTGGAACAAAAATAGATATATAAATCAATGCAATAGAAATGAGAATCCAGAAGCAAACCTAAACATCTATGGCCAACTGCTTTTCAGCAAGGGTGCCAAGTCCATTCAATGGGGAAGGAATTTTTTTTTTCAATGAATGGTGCTGGAACAACTGAATAGCCATAAGCAAAAGTATGAAGTTGGACCTCTACCTCATACTATATACAAAAATTTATTCAAAATAGATAGAAGACATAAATGTAAGTGCTAAACTCTTATAAAAAGCTTGGAAGAATACATAAGCACAAACCATGACCTTGGATTTGGCAATGATTTTGTATATATGATATCACAGTACAAACAACAAAAGAAAATATAGATAGATTTGACTTCCTCAAAATGAAAAATTTTGTGCTTCAAAGAACAATACCAAAACAGTTAAAAGATAACCTAAAGAATGGGATAAAAATTTGAAAATCATATATCTGATAATGGACATATATGTAGAATATATAAAGAACACTTGCAACTCAAAAAAAAGTCATAGAATCAAATTAAAAATAGGCAATGGATTTGCATAGATATTTCTTCAAAGAAGATAAACAAGCACATGAAAAGAAGCTAAACATCATTAGCCATCAGAGACATGCAATTCAAAACCATGATGAAATACCACTTGATAACCACTAGGATATTTTTATTTAAAAGACAGATGATAAGAAGTGTTGGAGAGGATGTCAAGAAATAAACCTGCACACTCTGCTGGTTGGAATTTAATGGTGGAGTCATTTTGGAAAACACTCTGGCATTTTCACTCAAAACATTAAACCTAGAGTCTTCAGGAAGCTAAATATAGAACTGCCATATGATCCAGCAATTCCTCTACTAGAAATATATCCAGAAGAACTGAAAACTATGATATGAACAGACATCTGCATACTGATGTTCATAGACATATTATGCACAATTACCAAATGATGGAAACAACACAAGTGTCAATCAACCCATGAATGGATAAGCAAAATGTGGTATATACGTATGATGGAATACTATGCTGCAGTAAGAAGAAATTAAACTGAGACATATATGATAAGATGGATGAATCTTCAAGACATTATGCTAATTGAGGTAAGCCAGACACAAAATGACAAATATTGCATGGTCTCATTACTATGAATTAAATACAAAGAATAAATGCATGGAGTTAAAACCTAGAGTATAGGTTATTTGGAGATAAGAGGAAGGCTGAAAAGGACTACTGATGCTTACTGTATGTAGAAGTTTTAATTAACTTGACTGTAAAAGTATGGAAATGGATAGAGTTGATGGTAACACATTATGGTGAGTAACAGCTGGTTTATAAATGGGAATGTGGCTGGAAAGGGTAGTCTATGGGTGTAAATGGCAATTGAGAGAGAGCTAGAGAATAATCTAGGGGCTGAATAACACAGTGAACACAGAGGTGGATGAGAATTGTGGTTGATGATACAGATGCAAGAGTGTCCTTCTGTGAGCTAGAGTAGATGTATGTCACTATTGCAGGGTGGTGGGAATGTGGAGAAGCATGGGAAAAATACAATTGGTGTGACCTATGGACTGTGGTTAACAGTAATAATGTAATATTCATGCATCTATGCCAACGATGTACTGTGGTGATAATGGGAGCGTATGGAAAAAGTGTATCAAATGTATGCTATGGACCATGGGTTGGTGGCAATAGTCTGATGATATTATCTCATAATCTGTAACAAATGTTCCACCATGGTGTGGTGTGTTGATGAAGGGGTGTTATATGGGAATTCTACACATGCCCATGATTGTTTTAGAAGTTCACAACTTCTGTAATAAAATATATTTAAGAAAATAATAATAGGGTGAATTGGGCGGGGGGAGCGGGAAATACACGAAATATAAGATATGGATTATAGTTAGTAGGAAGATTTTGATGATATTCTTTCATAATTTGTAACAAATGTCTCACAACGATGCAAGGTGTTGGTGGTGGTTTGATGTATGGGAACCCTGTATGATGTTATATATGTTTGTTTTATAAGTTCACAACTTTTACTATATACTTATTGTTTATGTATGTTCATATATGAATGATATATTCAATAAAATTGTTTTAAAAAGTTAAACCTAGAGTTACCACTTGACCCAGTAATTCTACTTCTAGGTATGTACCCAAGAAAAATGAAAACTTATATCCACATATAACCTTGCATATAAATGTTCAGAGTAGCATTATTCATAATAGTCAAAGGGTGGAAATAACCCAAATACCCAAAAATGAGTGAATGGGTAAATGAAATGTGGTATATCATATATCCGATTATATCCGATTATATGATATAGCTGAATATATTATTCAGCTATAGAAAGGAATGAATTACTGATACATGCTATAACATGGATGAACCTTGAAAATATGCTAAGTGAAGTAAATCAGTCATAAAAGACCACAAATTGTATAATTCCATTTATATGAACTGTCCAAAATAGGCATATCAATAGAGACAGAAGGTAGATTAGTGTTTGCCAAGGGATGAGGAGAACAGAATTGGGAAGTGATAGCCAAAGGATATAGGGTTTCCTTTTGAGGAAATGAAAATGTTCTAAAATCAATATGCTGATTTTTGAACAACTTTATCAATGCCCAAAATAAACATTGAATTATGTACTTAAAAGGGCAAATTGTATGGTATGTGGTTTATAATTCTATAAAGCTCTTAAAAAATTAGTTTCAATTTTCCTTCCCCTTGTCTTTAAGTATTTAGTTAATGAACACATATTTTTCAGGCACCATACAAATTACTGATGGTAGATACCGCAACAAATAATTAAAAATTTTAGTCCTTTATATGTTCTATCATGAGAGAGAATAAATCAAGGTTCATTACAATAGTTATAATAAAAATTATAATAACATCACATATGTTGTTGCTTCAGTGTAACCTAGAAGAATTAATACCTTAGAAAGACTTGACAAGTCAGAGAAGCACTCTCCAAAGAGGTGACATCTGAACTGATTCCTGAAGGGTAAGCAGTCCAGCAAGATACCAGGGCATGTGCAAGTTCAAAGGCAGGAGAAAGTATGGCAGGGGCAAGGACCTCAAATTACAATCATGTAATACAGCTGGAAAGCAAAATTCAAGGAGTAGAGAAAGTCTTGAAGCTAGAGAGAGAGATAGGTACCAGTTTGTCTTGTTCGTTGGCAGAAGTAAGACTTGCTGATTACAAAGGAGAACCACCAAATTCTGCAGCACCATATTCCCTGCCATGCTGTGACCTTCTCTATGGCTACTGACTTCCTGGGTTCTTATGTTCCTATCTATTTCTTACAGATAGCAGAGATTCATGAAGACTTAGGGGAAACAATTTATTTACATTTTATATTCTATGCTTGTGAAATACCATTTTTTTCCCTTAATATCAGATGGCTATGCTTTCCCTTCAAACCAATTCACCTAGTATCATTTTCTTTATAGGTCTTATCACCACTATTTTTAAAATTGTTTTTTTCTCTTCCTCTTGAATATAATTACCATGAAAGCAGAAAACTTACCATCTTTGTTCATTGCTGCATCATCAATCCCAAGAATAGTACCCAACAAATATATGCAGAATAAATGCACATTCATACATCTTCTATTAGTTCCCAATTTTACTTATCTGTTTAAACTAGGAAATTTTGAGACTATGTTGAATCTACCTATCTTTATGGAAGAGGAATTGGTAAGGGGGAAAGGACTAGTGAAGGGTCAGAAAACTGATGCTTTTCTCTATCAGACTTTTGAAAGATAGATATTATAATCTTTGAGTAAACTGAGAGCAATCATTGACTGCCTCTTTGGTTCTGAAAGAATCTCATCCAAGTACTGACCTTCAGGGCATATGTAAGACATACCCGATATACTTAAGTAAGCAAAAATGCAAAGATTCATCATGGTTTTCTATTTTCTTTTGTAATAGTTTTCAGAAACCTGACTTACATGGTTACCATGGAAATGAGTGAAATGGTGAATCATGATGCTTTTATAAGTAAGAATGCTGCATAAATGTAAGGAAGGGCTATTTTTATTAGTGTTTTTTTTTTATTATTATTGGTAAATCTCAGGGTGTGGAAGAGTCTATAGAAAAAAGAAAAGCTGATTATTGTAGTTCTACTCTATGTTATATAAATGCTGAGAACCAATAATTGCTGCAAGGAATAAAAACAAATACAAGAAGAATACTTCTATATGTTGATTTATTATACTGTAAATGTAACTATCATAAATCCCAGGCTGCTGAACCTAGTTAAGCAATATAATAGCAATTCACGTATACATTTACATAGGTTCCCTTGCCTAATCTCAGGCTCATAAAAATATTTCCTCTTTACTTTCAATTAGAGCACTCAGCTCATTTTTTAAAATTCCAATACGCAATAAATAATTAAATGAAGAGATACATAAAATAGAATAATTAATTGGCCATGTAAAAAAAATGAATTTTAGATTTAAGTATCCAAGACAATAGAAACTTTTTTTCTGCTGGCTTCTTATGTCAGAAGAAACAAGTGCAGATACATGAACCCAATAATGCAACTGTCAGGAGAGACAGGTATTAAACAGATTCTGCACGTTAAAAATGAGCAATAAGGAACAACAATAGCCCTCAACTTTCTGTAGTATATTTTAGTTAAAATTTCATTATTTTTGGCTTATAGAGACATATTCATTTTTTTATCCTAAATCATGATAATTGGCCCTATTGAAACCATGGGTGAGATAGCCAGGGGTCCCAAGTTATTGTCATAACTAAAAATCAGGACTCAGAACAAAATTTTCTTATCAGGATTTCCTCCCCTCCCGTGATTAAAATTCTTTCCTGAGCTTGTTTTACAGGAAATCAAACTTAGCTGCAAGTAGGAAACCAGAGCATGCACAAACACTGCCCCTTGCACAATCCCTGAGACACTATGAACAAAAATCATCTTCCTTGGAACCAAAATTACAGGAATGAGCAGTAACTGGAAGCAAATGAAATGTGATGGGTCCCTCAACAAAGAAGATAAGATCCAGCCCACTGGCTTCTTTCTATCATACATAAACAGTTCTATAAACAATCAAAATATTCCAGTCTGAATCCCTGTCACTACCTTCACCACTCTTCATTTCCATCCTGCAGATCTCCCTTTGTCCCTGGATTGGGTAGACATATTTGAGCTTATCTCTTATCTCCTTGCCGGCAAGTTAGCGTTACTAACTGTGGCAGCTTTCCCAAAAAGAGAAAGATTATATTTGTAAACTAATCTATTCCTCTGGGTGTGATACCCTTTGACTGCATTAAATTCAGCTGGTCTTTGATTAAATTACCTGTTAAGATTAGGTCTTTGATTTGACCACGTTGGTAAGGTGTGACTCAGGGTGCATCCCTGCCCTCTTGGTGGGCCAATATAAATGGATACTCATTCAAAAAGATACACTGGAAGAGAGAACTTTGTCATTTAAAGGTTCATACCATTTTAACTCATTTGAACTTGATAAGTCTCATTTATCCACCCAGAATATTCTATTACAAGATTAATAAATACTAGAAAACATATTTGCCCATTATGGAAGGTCAAGAAAAGTAATTTTTTTCTTGTTATAGAAATATTAGGACATGAAGGTAATGTTCAAAAGATTGTGTATGGTGTTTGAAAGTATATTCACTTGCCATGAAAGTATAATCAATGGCTAAACTGGGAAGACCTTCATTTAATCATTCATGCCTCATTGCTTTTAAGCATTATTAAATATTATCTTGGTTCCTCAGCAGGTTATCTCTGAAGTTGCCACATGGAACACTTTCCTTCATGAAGAATTACAATTTGCAAAAAAAAAATGTGATACTGAGTGTAGCTACAAGATAAAAAGAGATACAAACTTGCACATAGCCTGTCAATTGCTCATTGACCTTGGGTTACAAGATTATTTTTAAGCCAAGATTATTTTAACCCAAAATATGCTTGTCTTCTCCTGAGAAGTCAGTTTTGCTAAATAGCTAAACTCATTCTATGTAGTCAAATTTGCACTGGAAAAACATTTAAATTATTTGTATTAAAGTATATGTAGGCTTTTTATAAAGAAGCAAGTCATTTTTCTCCTCCAAGTATTCTCTGTTAAATGTTACTGTAAAGTAAAATCATATTCTATAGGTGTGCCATATTGACCAGCAAAATTATCAATGCAAGCAATTGCTGAGTCAAAATTTAGAGCTGATGTGCCATGAGTGTTAGTATTTCTCTAAGTGCTATACATGCAGCAAACATGAAGCAAAGTACAAGTGTCAGCTTATGAAGAGGAATTTTATGCACCACCAAAAAGGAGGTATGACCATAAGCATTGAAATGGTTCTTGTTCACAAAAATCCAAGATCCTAAAGAGAATTCTGTTATTGCTGAAGGAGAATGAATCTTTAGGCATGAAGGAGTTTTGACTAGCTCTAAGTTCCCATACATACGATACACACATGCACACACATACTTTCCCTTGAAAAGAGCTTCAAAATCCATTCTTTGGGTAAAAATGAGAGGAAGTTTGCACTGAGAAGTAAATGTCATGACCCTTCAATGATGACAAAATTTTCATTCTAAAACAGTCGTCCCTGTTGTGTCAAAAGATACATATTAGAATTTGCTATGGGCTAATCCATACAATAGGAGCTGAGGCTATAAGGATATTTAAGCCACATCCCTTATTCTCAAATAGTGGGGAAGCCAGGCACATAAATATACTGCACTATTTTGTAACAGAACCATGTCTAGAGGAGCAGTCAAGAGAATAACCATAGAAAAAGTGATTTTTGAACTACGTCTAAAGGAACGAGTAAGAGTTTCTCATACTTAAAAATATGAGAAGGCAATCCACAGAAAGAGCATGGGTTGGGAAAAATATGTTGAAACTCATGGGTGATCTGAGAAGCGTGAAAAAGTAATTGTTCAAAGAACCCAAAGAATAATGTGCCATATTTTTATGTGTGTCTCATGTCAAAATAAAGAATTTAGATTCTACCCAGTTGAAAATTAAGTATTTTGGAGAAACCAACTCCAGGTGGTAAATATGAAAGAAAGAGTTCTGGAACATTGGAATTGGAATTTTTTAAAATCATTTTTTATTAGTTAAGAACTAATAGTTTGACTTCAAACACAGTTAGAGTAAGGATAACATTGAGGGCCTAATAATAAACTTTGGGAAATGAGAGGAAAAGCACAAGTTAAAGACGACACTAATCTTTCTTGCATAGTTTAATGTTAATAGCAATGCCATTAACCAAAATAGGAAATAGAATGAAGGAATCTGCAGGAAGACAGTGAATTCTATTTTGGACATTTTAAGTTTAAATTTCCTGAGGAACCTCCAGTAGAAATGTAAAAAGTCAGCTGCAAATACAGAAGTGGATTTCAGGAGACAGGCAGGTGCAGTAGACACATAGTTGGGAATTTACTGCTTTAGGTGGATATTGGATATTCAATTCTTGGGAGTAAACGTTATCCTTCAAGAAGAGTAGGAGAAAAAAACAAGGATAAAATTTCAGGTAATTTCAAATTTTAAGGAATGGAAAAGTAAAGATGAATAAAAAGTTTGGAGGAAGGGAGATACAATCCGAGATGGTATCAGAGTAGCTCAGGCAGGGAACAATCTCTTGCAAAATAGGGGAGAAGTAGTCTGACAGAGCTACTTTGGGGACCCCTGCAGGCCAGGAAAGTGCTGCACACATTGTCCAGGAGGGACTGGGGATGCAGAGACAGAAAGGCCAGAGGGAAAACCATGAGTTGAAAATCCTGCAGCTGGGAACACTGCGTATCCTCCAACCCTGAGTTGAATAACCATGGTAAAATCTGTGGCTGAGTGGCCAGTGGAGAAGGGAAAGTTCAGATTCCTCCCAGGGAAGAGGGAAGGTGTAACAGAGGGCTGACTGTGGTTTTTCTTCAGCAAATGTAACTTCCATAACTCACTAGCTCAGAAGTGGTAGTGGAGATTGAAGGATTCATCGCTATGGAAGGGTTTGGCAAGGAATGCCATTTGCTGGACAGCCAAGAAAGTGAAGGAAAACACTGGTGTCTCTTGATTCATTCCCAGGCATCATAGACCAGGTTGGGCCCTATTAATGGCTCCCTGCCACAAGTTTTGACTCCTTAAACAGGGCAATATAAAGTTTAGAAAAAATTAAACAAAAAATTCAAAGAAGAGCTTTGAAATAAAACCACTAGGCAAGAGAGAGAAATTGAACAACAGAGCAAAATCATCAACATAAACAGAAGCCTCAGTATCACAAAAGATAACAACCCACAGTAAGAAACAGGAAGATATGGCCCACTTAAAGGAACAAGCCAATAACATATACAAAACGTGGGATTTAAGACAACTAATAAATGATGTTCAAACAAACCTCCTTAATCAATTTAAGGAGATGAAGGAAAATATGACTAAAGACATAAAGGATATTAAGGTGACACTGTGTGAGCATAAAGAACAATCTAAAAGCCTGCAAAATAAAAAGAAAGAAAGAAAGAAAGAAAGAAAGAAAAGAAAAACACAGAGCTTATGGGAATGAAAGACACAATGGATAAGATTAAAAATACATTAGAGGCATATAACAGCAGATTTGAAATGTTAGAAAAATGAATAATTGAATTCAAAGACAGGACATTTGAATTGAAAAGATAGGAGAAGAGACAGGAAAAGAATGCAAAAAAATTGAACAGGGTCTCAGGGAACTAAAGGACAACATGAAATGCACAAACATAGGTGTAAAAGGTGTCCAAGAAGGAGAAGAGAACAGTAAAGGGGTAGAAAGAATATTTGAGGAAATATTGACTGAAAATTTTCTAACCCTTATGAAAGACATGAATACTAATATTCAAGAAAGACAACATACCCCAAACAGAGTAAATCCTAATAGAATTACTCTGAGACTTCTACTATTCAGATTGTCAAAGGCCAAAGATAAAGAGAGGATTTTGAGAGCAGCAAGAGAAAAGCAATGTAATACTTAAAAGGAAGCCTTAATAAGGCTCAGTGCTGATCTCTCTTCAGAGACAAAGGAGGTGAGAAGGCAGGGGTATGATATATTTAAGGTACTGAAAGAGAAAAACTGCTAGCCAAGAATTCTTTGTCCAGCAAAACTATCCTTGGGGGAGCAGATGTGGCTCAAGCAATTAAGCTTCTGCCTCCCACATGGGAGGTGCCAGGTTTGATTCCCGGTACCTCCTGAAAAAACAAAAACAAACAACAAGACAAATGAAAAGGTCGACTCAGGGAGGCTGATGTGGCTCAGTGGTCGAGCGCCAGCTTCCAACATACAAGGTCCTGGGTTCAATCTCTGGCCCTCAGTATCTAAAAAACAAAACAAAACAAAACAAAACAAACAAACAAAAACTATCCTTCAGAAATGAAGCCAAGTGTAAAGTCTTTACAGAAAAACAAAAACTGAGAGAGTATGTTATCAAGAGACTGAATATACAAAAGATAATAAAAGTGTTTACAGCCTGATAGGAAGAGAGCCCTAAAGATTAGTGTAGAAATGAAGAACATAAGCAAGAGAAATTGAAAGGCCTTAAAGACAGACAATAATAAGATGTGACAACATAAAGCTAAGGGATACATTGGATGAAGTAACAACTTTATAGTAGTAACACTGAATGTTAATGAATTGTACTCCCCAATTAAAAGACATAGACTTATAGAATGGATTTATAAAACAACAAAACATGAGTTATTTATTTGCAAGAGACTCACCTGAGACACAAGGACATAATCAGGCTGAACGTGCAATGTTGGAAAAAGATAATCCATGCTAAAAGCATAAAAAAAGAGCAAGTGTAGTGATACTAATATCATATATAATAGATTTTAAGTGCAAAACTGTTTTAAAAGATGAAGTAGGTTACTCCACATTAATAAAAGTGGCATTCACCAAAAAGAAATAACAGTAATAAATATTTATGCACCTAATATACATGTCCCAAAATACATGAGACACACTCACTGGAAAAACTGAAGGGAGAAATAAATGTCTCTACAATAATAGTTGGAGACTTTGACATTCCACTCTCAGCATTAGATAGAACATCTGAACAGAGGGAAAATAAGGAAATTGAAAGCTTGAATAATATGATAAAAGAACTAGGTCTAATAGAAATTTAAAGGGCATTACACCCCAAAACAGCAGGATGTACATTCTTCTCAAGTGAGCATGGATTTTTCTCCAGGATAGACCATATATTGGGACATAAGTCAGATGTTAATAAATATAAAAACATTGAAATTATATGAAACATTTTCTCTAATCATATTGGAATTAAGTTGAAAATTAATAATGCAGAAAAATAAAAAATCTATATATATATATGAGATTAAACAATACACTTTCAAATAATCAGTGGGTTAATAAAGAAATTATGAGACAATCAGCAATATGGCAGTAGAGTAAGGAGCTTCTAGAGTCAGCTTGTGCTACAGGGGAGTAAGTAATCACCGAGAGCTATCTAAAGCACCTGTTTGGGGGCTCCAGGAGACCAGAAGAGCATCCTGCATCATCCTTGAAAAAATGGAGAGTGGAGACTGCCCATCTGCAGAGAAGATTCGTGAGAAGAACACTACACGCCCAGGAGGCCGGTGCCCATCCTCCACTGGCAGCACAAGCCACCTTGGGAGCTATTCCACCGCTGGAATTGGAAACTCCACTTCCCAAAAACGGAGGAGGAAGAGATGGTTAGGCACCAACTTCAGTTACTGATTAGTAAATTTGGCAGGCTAAAGTAAAATCCTAAGAACAGCTAAAGTTTGAACCTGTCCAAGTCAGAAAGAGGCCATTACCAGTCATCTTAACTCCGCGCCAGACATGAGAGGAAGCAGGGTGGGCTGAAAATCATAGTGTTGGTAGGGACTGGCTTCTTTCCATCCAGATCAGATTGCTGCCCTAGCCTAAGCCCCAGGCCCATCCCTGGCAGGGAGGAAGCTGGGGGGACTTGCGTCAGCCTCTCTGGAAGCTACAGGCCACACTGCAGATGTGGGTGATCATCCTACTTTGGCAGTGCAAGCCACCTCAGGAGCTATTCTGTGGCTGGAATTGGAAGCTCCATTTCCCAAAAACAGGGGAGAAAGAGATGGTTGACCACTGATTTCAGCTTCTGATTAGTAAATTCGGCTGGCTAAAGTATAAACCTAAGAACAGCTAAAATTTGAGACTGTCCAAGTCAGAAAGAGGACAGTAGCCACCATTTTTACTTTGCCCCCAGCAAGAGAGGAAGCCAGGCTGACTGAAAATCACAGTGACAGGAGGGACTGGCTTCTTTCACCCAGATAGACCTGCAGCACTAGCCTAGGCTTCAACCCCACCTCAAGCAGGGAGGAGGCTGGCAGGACCGGCACCAGCCTCTCCAGGTAACTGCAGGTACATTCAGCTGGCACAAACTGAATAATCGGAAGTCTACCAGGGCAACTGCTGTCATCTTGGACATGCGCAGTATAGATTGCTGCCAACACCTGCAGCTCCATCTCTGCCCCAGGCAGGGCAAAGAGTGCCGGAAGCTTCATCAGTCTCTCTGGGCAACTAGAGTCTAGGCCTGCACAATTTGGATTATTACACATGGCTGTGGCTCTGTCCCTACCCCTGGTAAAGAAGAAAGTTGGGAGAAGCTTTATCTGTCCCTGGGGCAATGAGAATAGCTTGAGGGTCCACAGCTTACAGCACCAACTATCTCCTTGGCTCCTACTACACAACTAGCAAGGGAGAAAGGGCAAGAAAGCCCTAAACTAAAGAGAGAAACTGAACCCAGAATAAATATTCTAGTAAGCCAGATGCCAAGACACCAATAAAAAATTATAACCCACACCAAGAAACAGGAAGATACGGCCCAGTTAAAGGAAGAAGATAAGCCTCCAGATGACACAAAGGAGTTGAGACAACTAATTATAGATGTTCAAACAAATCTCCTTAACAAATTCAATGAGATGGCTAAAGAAATTAAGAATATTAAGAAGACATTGGATGAGCACAAAGAAGAATTTGAAAGCATACATAGAAAAATAGCAGATTTTATGGGAATGAAAGGTGCAATAAATGAAATTAAAAATACACTGGAATCATATAATAGCAGATTTGAGGAGGAAGAAGAAAGGATTGATGAGCTTAAAGAAATGGCCTCTGAAAGTGAACATACAAAAGAACAGATGAAGAAAAGATTGGAGAAACTTGAACAAGGTCTCAGAGAACTAAAAGACAGCATGAGATGTGCAAACATATGTGTCATGGGTGTCCCAGAAGAAGAGAAGGGAAAAGTGGCAGAAGGAATATTTGAAGAAATAATGGTGGAAAATTTCCCAACCCTATTGAAGGACATAGATATCCATGCCCAAGAAGCATGACATACTTCCATCCAAATAAATCTGAATAGACCAACTCCAAGACACATACTAATCAGAATGTCAAATGCCAAAGACAAAGACAGAATTCTGAGAGCAGCAAGAGAAAAGAAATGCATAACATATGGGCGATACCCAATAAGATTAAGTGCTGATTTCTCATCAGAAATCAGGGAGGCAAGAAGACAGTGGTATAACATATTTAAGATACTGCAAGAGTAAAACCTCCAGCCAAGAATCTTATATCCAGCAAGAATGTCTTTCAAAAAATGAGGGTGAGTTAAGAATATTCACAGATAAACAGAAACTGAGAGAGTTTGTAACCAAGTGACCGGCTTTGCATGAAATACTAAAGGGTGTGCTACAACCTGAAAAGAAAAGACAGGAGACAGAGGCCTGGAAGACAGTCTAGAAATGAAGATTATACCACAAAAATAACTAAAAGTGTCAAAAGAGTGGTAAAAATAAAATATGACAGATAAAACCCAAATATTCAGGAATAAACTTTACCAATGATGTAAAGCACTTGTATTCAGAAAACTACAACTCATTGTTAAAAGAAATCAAAAAAGACCTAAATAATTGGAAAACACTCCATGCTCATGGATTGGAAGGTTATCATTAAGATGTCAATTCTACTCAAAGTGATATACAGATTCAATGCAATCCTGATAAAAATTCCACCAGCATTTTTTAAATAAATGGAAACACAATTATCAAATTTATTTGGAAGGGTAAGGGGTCCTGAATAGCCAGAAATATCTTAAAAAGGAAAAGTGAAGTTGGAGGAGTCTCATTTCTAGACTTCAATTCATATTACCTAGCTACAGTGGCAAAAACAGCATGGTACTGGCATAACGACAGACACATAGATCAATGTAACTAAATTGATGGTTCAGAAACAGACTCTCACATCTATGGTCAAGTGATTTTTGACTAGTCTGTCAAACCCACCCAGCTCGGACAGAACAGTCCATTCAACAAATGGTGCTGAGAAAACTGTATATCCATAGCCAAAAGAAGGAAAGAGGACCCCTATCTCACTCCTAATACAAAAAATTAACTCAAAATGGATCAAAATCCTAAATATAAAAGCAAGAACCATAAAGCTTCTAGAAGAAAATGTAGGAAAATATCTTCAAGACCCATTGGTAGCTGGTGGATTCTTAAAGGAGATAAGAGGAGGACTGAGATGGACTACTGATGCTTAATGTATGTAGAAGTTTTAATTAAATTTACTTTAAAAGTGTGGAAATGTACAGAGTTGATGGTAATACATTATAGTGAGTAACAGTTGGTTTATAAATAGGGATGTGGCTGAAAATGGTAGTGTAGGGATGTAAATGTCAATGACAGACAGCTAGAGAATAATCTAGGGACTGAATAGCACAGTAAACTCAGAGGTGGATGAGAATTGTGGTTGATGGTACAGATGCAAGAGTGAGCTAGAGCAAATGTATGTCACTATTGCAGGGTGGTGGGAATGTGGAGAAGCATGGGAAAAATACAACTGGAGTGACCTATGGACTGTGATTAACAGTTAATAATATAATATTCTTGCATCTATGTGAAAGATGTACTGTGTTGATAATGGGGGACTATGGAAAAACTGTGCCAAATGTACACTATGGACCTGGTAATAGTTTGATGATATTATCTCATAATCTGTAACAAATGTTCCACCACATTGTAATGTGTGGTTTGAGGGGTGTTGTTTGGGAATTCTGCACATGTCCATGATTGTTTTTAAAAATAATAATAGGGTGGGTTGGGGGAAAATACCAAATGTAAGATATGGACTATAACTAGTAGTAAGATTTTGACAATATTCTTTCATAATTTGTAACAAATGTCTCACAACAATGCAAGGTGTTGGTGGTGGGATGATGAATGGGACCCCTGAATGATGTTATGCATGTTTGCTTTGTAAGTTCACAACTTTTACTATACACTTATTGTTTATGTATGTTCATGTATAAGTGATATAATAATAACAGGGTGGGTTGGGGGAAACTACTTTGGTTAGTAGTAATATTTTGAGGCTGTTCCTTAATCATTAGTTAAAAATGTTTAACAACAATGCAAGGTATTGTTGGTAGGGTGAGGTATGAGAGCCCTGTACAATGTTATAAATGTTTGTTTTGTATGTTCACAACTATTACTATACACTTATTGTTTATGTATGTTTATGTATGAGTGATATACTTCAATAAATTTTTTAAAAAAGAAATTACAAGACAAATCAGTAAATACCTCAAGACAAAGGAAAATGAGAATACAATATACCATAACTTATGGGATGCAGCAAAGGCAGTATTGAGAGGCAAATTTATAGCCATCAATGCTTATATTAAAAAAAAGATGAATGAGCTAAAATCAAAGACCTAACTGCACCCCTGGAGGAATTAGAAAAAGAACAGCAAACCAATCCCTAAGCAAGCAAACAGAAATAAATAATAAATATTAGAGCAGAAATAAATGAATGGAAAGAAAAAAATAGAGAAAATCAACAGAACTAAAAATTGGTTCTTTGAAAAGATCAACAAAGTTGATCAACCCTTAGCTAGATAAACAAAGAAATAGAAAAGAGCAAACAAATAAAATCAGAAATGAGAAGGGTGATTTTAGCACTGACCCTATAGAAATAAAGAAATCATAAAAGGATACTTTGAACAATTGTATGTCAGCAAACTAGACAACAATGATGAAATGGACAAATTTCTAGAAATACATGAACAAACCACACTGACCCTAGAAGAAACAGAAGACCTCAACAAACCAACAAGTAAAGAAATTGAAAGTCATCAAAACTGTCTCCAAAATGAAAAATCCAGGACCAGATGGCTTCACAGGTGAATTCTACCAATAATTTAAAGATGATCTAAAACCAATCTTGCTCAAGCTCTTCAAAAAAATTGAAGAGAAAGGAAAAGAACCAAACTCATTATATGAAGTCAACATCACCCTAATACTGAAGCCAAATAAAGATATTACAAAAAAAATAATAATAAAGAAAATTACAGACCAATTTCTTTAATGAATATGGATGCAAAAATCCTCAATAAAATACTTACTAACCAAATCCAAAAACACATTTAAAAAATTATACCTTATGATCAAGTGTGCTTTATACCAGGTATGCAAGCGTGGTTCAACATAAGAAACTAAATTGGTGTAATACACCACATTAATAAATTGAAGAAGAAAAATCACATCATCTTTCCAATTGATGCAGAAAAGGCACTTGACAAAATACAACATCCTTTCTTGATAAAAACACTGAAAGATAGGAATGGAAAGAAAGTTTCTCAATATGATAAAATGCATACATGTAAAACCCACAACTAACATTGTACTTAATGGTGAAAGACTGAAAGCTTTCCCACTGAGATCAGGAACAAGAAAAGGATGCCCATTCTCCCCACTGTTATTCAGGATTGTGCTAGAAGTTCTAACTAGAACAATTAAACAAGAAAAAGAAATAAAAGTCACCTAAAAGGAAAGGAAGAAATAAAACTTTCATTGTTCTCTAATGATATAATCCTATACTTAGAAAATTCCTAAAATTCCACAACAAAACTATTAGAACTTACAATTTCAGCAATGTGATGGGATATAAATTTAATACTCAAAAATCAATAGCATTTCTATACTAATAAGTAAACTGAAAAAGAAGTCAAAAAAAAAATCCATTTACAATAGCAACTAAAAGAATCAAATATTTAGGAATAAATTTAACCAAGGACATAAATGACCTGTATTCAGAAAACTATAAAACATTGCTAAACAAATGTGAAGACTTAAAGAAATGGAAGGACATTCCATGTTCATGGACTGGAAGACTAAATGTCGTTAAGATGTCAGTTCTACCCAAACTGATTTACAAATTCAACACAATTCCAATAAAAATCCCAACACCCCCCCCCCTTTTTTTTTTCAGAAACGGAAAAGCCAATTATGAAATTATTTGGAAGGGTAGGGAACCCCGAATAGCCAAAAATATTTTTAAAAAGAAGCATGAAGTTGGAGGACTCTCATTTTCTGACTTTAAAGCAAATTACTTAGCACAGTGGTAAACTTCTGGAAGAAACTGTAGGAAAACATCTTCTTCAAGACCTTGTGGTAGGTGGTAGTTTCTTAAACCTAACATCCAAAGCATGAGCAACAAAAAAAAAAATAGATAAATGGGACTGCCTCAAAATTAAATACTATTGTTCTTTAAAAGAATTTGTTAAGAAAGTAAAAAAGCAGCCTACTCAATGGGAAAAAATCTTGGGAAACCATGGATCTGATAAGGGATTGATCTCCATCTTATATAATGACAAGCAAATCTGTTTTTCTGTTTTTCTGAAGTGGAAATACAAATGGTCAAAAGACACATTAAAAGATATTCAATATTACTAGCCATTAGGGAAATGCTGATTAAAACCACAATGAGATATCATCTCATACCATAGAGAATGGCCATTATTAAAAGAACAGAAAATTTCAAGTGCTGGAGAGGATATGGAGAAATAGGAACACTCCTTCACTGTTGGTGGGACTATAAAATGGTGCAGCCTCTGTGGAAAACAATCTGGTGGTTCCTCAGGAAACTAAATATAAAGCCATATGATCCAGCAATCCCACTACTAGTAATATATTCAGAAGAACTGAAAGCAAGGATGCGAACAGATATTTGCACACCAGTGCTCATAGAGGCATTATTCACAATTGCTAAAAGATGGAAAAAACCTAAGTGCCCATCAACTGATGCATGGAAAAACAAGATGTAGTATCTTCATGCAATGGAATATTACTCAGCTGTAAGAAGAAATCAATTGGGGAAGCACATGACAACATGGAGGAAACTTTAGGATATTATGTTGAGTGAAATAAGTGAGAAACAAAAGGATGAATATTGTACGGTCTCATTGATATGAACTGAATACAATGAATAGACTTATGGAGTTGGACTATGAAGTGTAGGTTGGTGAGATATGAAATTTTGGATGAGAAGGTAGAGAAGATGCTGGATGTATGTAGAATGTTTAATAAGGTCAATGTAAATATGTGTTAATGGTTGGACTTGATGGTAACACATTATAATGAATGTAACAAACACTGTTGATTTATGGATACGATTGTGGCTGAATAAAGTAGTCTAGGAAGATTAATGTTAGTTGGAGGACAGCTGGAGGATAATATTGGGAATATATAACAATGATTTTGGAAGTAGATAAGGATTGTGGTTAATAATATAAATATAGGAATGGTCTTCTACTACAGTGTTCTAAGAACATGGTGATATATGGGGAAAATATAACTAATGCAATTTATGGACTATAGTTAACAACAACATTGTAATGTTTTTGTAGCAAAAGCAAAGCTGGTACTGTATTAATTCTAAAGGTTAAAAAAGAATATGGGGTTTGGTTTTATGAGATATGAATATGATTAAGCACTTTTTTCTCTTCATTTTTTTCATTAATAAAGAGATCTTGACTATGTCATTTAATCAATCTGTGTTCATCTGTGTATCTTTTTGAACACTAGAGTCACAACTGAGTTAGCAGTTGAAATTAGATGAGATAATATGCCTGAAAAAGAACTTTTCAGGAGCAATGTTTCCATAATTTGTTGAGCTGCCTTTTCAGTTCTTTTATTTTTGTGAATTTGAAATAAAATTGTTAATACATGTTTGGAGGAAAACCAGGGGCATGGAAGTGGAGAGGGAGCAGTTGGTTATGGGAATGATTTTTTGAAAGCCACAAAAAGATTGCATTGAGAAAGAAAGGCAGGAGGGCTGTGTCAAGGCAGTAGAAAACTGAAGAAAGGTCAAGAAAAAAATAGGCCTCTGAGTTTGGCAATTAGAACACAAACAAGTGGATTTTGCAAGAAGATTTTCTGTGTAGTAGGAACAGAAGCCAGTTGTAATGGGCTGAAGAGTATGAATGAGGTGACAATGTGAGAATAATAAATATATATTATTAGAAGTTCCAGAAGTATGGAAGAGGGTCACTAATCAGAGGCTAGCTAAAGGAGATGGCAAGAGTGAGTGCTGGTTGCTTTTTGGATGCAGAGGGGAAAATAGGAATACCCAAGCATACTTTTAAACCAAAGACAATAGGAGTGTAGACAGAGTTGAAAACTAATGTGCAAAGTCCAAAAGAATTTGGAATTGATGCAAGGCTTAATCTTATAAAATGCACAATGCCCTGCTTACTCTCAGATAAGAGAGAATGATGCAATGACATAGAAGTTCAAGTATGTTTAGAAATGGGAAGAAGGAAAGTAATGTGTTGTAACCTAACAGCTTCTATTTTCTTTGGAATGTAAGTTCCCCATCTACTAGGAGGAGTAGAGCACAAAGGGAAGGGCCTAAATATCAGATTGAAGGAAAAATTGATTTGTTTATCTGGTGATTAGAAGCAGGAAGATAAGTTGGGTTTGGTATTTTGGTTATGAAATCTTTTAAGTTAAAATATACTCAAAATAACACTGTTGGGGGTTATTACAATCACCTGTGGGCCATTTTCCACACCACACATCTCTAACCTTCTCAGCTGCTAAAAACAAATATCATACAATGGGTTGGATTAAACAACAGGAATTTATTAGCTCAACATTTTGAGATTAGAAGCAATCCAAAATCCAGGCATCAGCAAGGTAATAATTTTTCCCGAAAGACTGTGGCATTCTGGAGCTGGTTCCTGGCTATCCTTGGGGTACCTGGCGTTTCTGTCACATGGCAATATCCTTTCCTTTCTCTTCTGGATTTCATTGACTTCCACTTCTAGCCTCACATGTAGCTTTCTCTACTACTGAATGCCTTCTATTTTTAAAGAACTCCAGTAATCCGGATTAAGACCCATCCTGTTTCAACTGGCCACACCTTAACTAAACCCACATCTTCAAAAGATCCTATTTACAATGACTTCACACCCACAGGAATCAATTTTTTAAGAACATGTTTTTCTGGGATACATAATTCAATCTACCACACAAACATGTGCATTTATTCCCAGTCTCTATGTATTTTCTCAACAAAACTAAGGTGTCTGGGTTAGGAACCCTGAATATCGAACATCTCAAATATAAGAAATAGAAAAGTTGGTTGAGGATATCAAAAGACTAACAAGTAGTTTGATACATTTATGTTGGGTCATATGATATTTAAAATAATTGGAATATGTAACCATGAATTCCCAACAGAGCCAAGAACTATTGGCTAGAGATATGTATATGGACTCAATTGCCTTTTAAAAATATGTCCTCTCATGAATTTTTTTGTTCCCATTTAAGAGGCAAATCTGGAAAAGCAGTGCAATCAGACTTCAATCTCTCAAAGCACAGTTAAATCACAAATGTCAGGAAAAATTTTTCAAATCTTGGAAATGGGCAAAAGAGATTACTTGGGTGTCTTGCAGGGGCATGCTTGGTATTGTCTAGAGAACCCTCTGGGGATGGACTGATTCTGTAAGACCAGACACCATGGTCTGACTTAATAGTCTAATGAGTAGGTTATTTTATACATCTTTAGTGGCTGAAATTAAGTTGAAGAAATCTGATAGTAATGCAACTCATTCTTATCCATAACAATGTAAATTAATTTTGCCTAGTGGAAATTAAATTGGTGTATGCTTGTAGAACAGAAAATAAACACAACATTTTATTGTCATATATGATGTTAACCAGATTTGCATCTATTAACAAATTCATTTTAATGTTCCTGCATACAAACAAACACATCCACAAACACATACAAGTTCTTCACATTGGTCTTTGAATCAGCTTTAACTGGTTCGTACTGGCTCCCTCACTAATTAATGAATTAAATAAAGTCTTTGGGATGTATTTACTTTGTACCTATAAGAGTCATGAGTTTACCTTTTCAAAAGTTGACATTTACCACAAAGTGATTAAGTGAACTGAATATCTACATTTGAAAAATATCTATCTAGAGGCTTGTCCACCAGAACTTCTAAACAAATCTCACTATAGGAACCTCACTGCATTAATATAATACATTTAAAATCACAGTCTTCCTTTTACAGGGATATACCACTTGAATATATCCATTCTCTCAAGAAAAAATATAATTAAACAAAATGTTTCTAATCAAATTAGAACTATATATATTTGTATTGTGATAGAAGATCTTTTATTGATAAAAATTATAAAGAACGAATATTAGCTAAAATGTTGAAGAGCATATCTTTAGTCACTGTGGAGTTACATTTTACAATAAAACCTGCACATTGTCTAACAAGTTTCCTTGGGATTTAGGAGAAAAAAACTTTGAAATTTAGAAAAAATACATTTGGAAATTTCAGTATTAACAACTGCATGAACTAGCTTCACATATTAGGGTAAAGATTCAGAACACATAATTAATGCCTTAAGTTTTCCTGTTATGAAATAGAGGAAATTCATTCTTTAATTTTACCTGCAAAATAAAGTGTATGTAAAAAAGTGCTATTTGAAAAAACAGATATAGGTTATGAAAATGTTAACCATGATTCTTTCAAAGGAGCAGCTATGACTTTACTACTTACGGATTCACCAATGCCATAGAAAATGATTTATTTTATGAACTCCAATTTACCTCAAAAATAAAAATTTCCATGATTCAGGGAATGCATTATTCTGATTACCCAAAAATGCTCCCCTACCACAGTTAGTGATTCATATAGATGGACTCACTGAGGCAGTCTAGATTAGGGAATAAAGAGACGAATCTGGGACCTGGCAGAAAAACACAGCTGTGAAAATCATGGCCATGGAGGCCCCACAAGATGGCTGCTGGAAGAACCCCTTGAGAACCCTCATTCAGAACGGGATTTCCTCCAGGATCAAGGAAAAGTCCCGGATATTATCAAGGGGCCTTTTCATTGGCCAACGCACCCCACCCCCCACCCCTGCCCGCAGTTGACCTATGGGGTAAGCAATCAAAACAGCAAACAACTGGGACTCCTCCCCTGAAATTTTAGCAAGTGGGAGGAATAATTAATGCTTTAAAAAGCAAGTGCAGAAGTTAAATTGACCCTTTTTTAGCCTTTTTCGTCCCAGTTTTGCCCTTTTTCTCCCTGCCCAGATTAGCACTCAAGTAGACCTGGGGATTTGTAATCTGTAATGGGGACGTGTAGTCTGTAAATCAGCCTTTTTTATCCCTTTTTAGCCCTTTTCTTCTCTCTACCTGGGCCCCATAATCTGTTATTTTCTCCCATTTCTCTTCTCTCATTTTTGTTATAAACTATTGGCCTAACTGAACTGGCAGGTACTTAAAATTCTTTTTTTGTAACATAGCCAAGAACCTAGAGAAAAATCTGGCAACATCACCATCAAGATTCACAGGAAAAGCAATTTACTTAATGACGATATCATGAAGAAACAAACAGAAACCCAAACCACACTATCATTTGACTTTAAACATACAACTGTGTAGACAGGATGTTCTAATTCAATTTTGAAAGAGATAATTCTGAGTATAAGACCAATATACTCCATATTTTTCAATAATGAGGATTTTGTCTCCATTCTTATTTTAATATCTTATTATAGATCAATTATCTGTAGTAATGAAAAAGTGTTCATGGCATAATTTGAAATGAAAATCTCATTATATTAAATAGTACTTAAAATGCCAAGTGAGTAAAAAGTGTATGTATATACACACACATACAAACACACATATATATACATACACACAGGTATATATATACATGTACAAATTTATATTCAAATTATATGCATAGAGAAAAGACTAGAAGGAAATCCTCTGAACTGTTACTAGCATTTCCTGGACCAGCTTATAGTTATGTTCTGTCACCTTCAAAACTGATTTTTTTTTCAGAGTTTTTAAAGTGAAATGAAAATTATAACAAAAATCCATGCTTTTCCATTTCTCACTCAGAATGCAACACATTTTTCTCTCTTTAAAGTTCTCAGCTGCCATTTCTTCTCTTAGGTTTTTCAAAAGCTCAAGAAGAATCATGCTTACCACTGTTTTCGCGGTTATTTCCACCCTTGTAATTGAATTGAGTACACTGAATGTGGTTCATAAACTTTCAACTATGGCAGGTTTACTCGTTAACACCTTGCCCCTGATAGATTCTCAATGATTTACATCCTTTTATGCCCACTTTGAGTAAGCCACATAGTGTAACTCGCCACTGTTACAAGAAGAAATCACTCTGAAGCTGTACCCATGACTAACTAGAAGGACATTGCCCGGGTGTTTGCGAAGTCAGCATGGAACTAATTATTTTCAAAGTCTTAAAAAGCGTACTTTCAGCAGTAATCAAACTAGAACCAAAGTCCTGTACTAACAAGCATGCTATTCACTAATTAATTTATTCCCTGAGTTTTACACAGTCACAAAATGAACATAGACAACTAAACTCGCATTTGTCAAGGAATTTTTTAGTGTATTGGAATGACTGAGAAGCATTAGCATCATCTCGTAAGTTACGAAAAGTCCATGGAATGCAGTATCATTTCTGTGGAACAAGAATAATGGAAGGTTGCCTTTACCTAATTGTTGACATGCCTTCCAAAAGAATTAATTCTGGTAGCTAAGTTTGGGTGTTTCAAAATTATTCTGATAGCTAGTTTGGCTGTTTAGCAAGTTGTTTTGAATACCCTTACAACGTAAACTGTTCTTGTTTGAAACTTTAATTGGAAATCTCAAGGAATTCCTGGATTTCAAATTTGATTATACCTAGAATAACTCAACGAAGGGACATTTTATGATTTGATTATTTAAAATTCTCATTAAAAATGGATTTAAGAAACCACCCCTGTGAACTCTTGAAAGAGACACCTGAATATGTATAATTTAGATTTTGCAGTAATTTATTAGATATCCTTAAGTCCTTACTCACTGAAATATATAGATAAGACATATTCCACCTTTTCACAAACAGGTTTAAATTTGATTTATATTTCAAGCTAGGTCTCAAGCTTCTTCATAAAACGTTCAAGTTTAATTACAGCGTTCCACTGCCAAATTTCCTTGCATAGATTTCTCTCTTGATCAAAATGCTTTCACAAATAACTTGTTGCTAATCATTTTTAACACTACGGCTAAAGAAATTTAATTCAATTCCCTTATTGGATTAGAGCTTCATCACCACCATATTAAATGCAGAGCATGAGACCAGGTTCTGTCTGGGTTAACAAATGAACATTAAACTGGACAGTCTTCAGTGTTGCAATTACTGCTGCTTCTCTATAAGGTCATTCATCTGTATTCACTGTAATAATGGATTTAATGACAAGTTGTTTGACCTTCAAAAGCTTCTGATGCAAATCAGTATTCATCGGTGAAGACTGGAGGAACATGCTATTTATATTCTGAATAACTGTCATGGCCAATAGTATTTCTAACCTTGCCTATCAACAGCCTGTAGAATTGAGGGAGATGTGAACTTGGGTCTGAATTATCTGGATAAGTGCCTAATTCTGGTAACACTAATTTAAACTAAAGGTTTTTTTCCCTAATTTTTTTTTTCCCCCTAATAACTAATGTTCATATTAGTTATTTTACTACCAGACAGCTTCTGGCAGACCATATCCAAGTCATGGACTTGATGACAGAGTAAGAAAGAAAACACAAAAATATGTAAATCTTGCACTGTGGTTTACAACATATAGTACCCAAAGCAGCAAAATCAGTATCACCTAGGAACTTGTTATACATGCTATTCTTGGGCCTTGTCTCAGATTTACTAACTCAGAAATTCTGGAGATGGGCCCAGTTATCTGTGCTTTAACAAACCCTCCACATGATTCCGATGCTAATGTTTGAGAACCACTCCTTTACCTTCTTTTTCTACAATAGTCAATGGGCTTTTGAGTGCTGGTATGTCTCCTGTTGCAGTGAGCCTGTGGCTCAGAGCTCCTCTGACCTAGAGAGTTCCTCCCTCCACTCAGGCTATGTTTGTCTCTGAACTTTAGACCTATCTCCCCAAGGAACTATAGAGGTATTGGCTAGCTGCAGTGTTCCCTTATATTCTGACTGCTACATACCTGTGGCCATGCTTGGATCTTGATTGGAAGATAAATGAAATAAAAGCCAGCTTGATCCAAATCAGAGTTCACATTTCTGACAGTCTTCAAAATGAGACCAATTAATTGTGACCCAGTTGTGTCCCATATGAATGTACTAAGACCAGGGACATTCAATACTGCCACTAAGCGATCAATTTAAATAGGCACCAAGAATACAGGTGAAAGGGGAAGTGGCAGTTTCCAAGAACCTAAGTAAAACTTAGAATAAAAAAATTTCCCTTAAATTGCCCTCCTTCTCCATGTAGAAATAGAAACTCCTGATAATTAGTCCTACGTGATTATGCCTCCCACGTGGTCGCCTTCCACGCCCCAGTGATATCACTAACACACAGGCAAGGGTGTTAATTGCCTTTCCATTTTCAGTTGCACTTTGGCTATTTTAGTAGAATGTGTCTGCCATTCTACCTCTGGCAGAAACTTTAAGGTGAATTGTCAACCTCAAAAGATTCAGGAAAGACAAGGGTGACATGATCAACATGGCAATGTAAGACATCTCCTGAAAAACCTCCCCAGAGATTCAGTGAATAAAAGGATAAACCCCACTTACTTAGAACTCTGGAGGACGGTAGAGACTGGAGAAGGACTTCATAAACATTAAATCGGAGAAAAAGAAAAATATCAGGTAGGAAATTTCCATTCTGGACATACCAGTCTACTCCCCACCCCTGACTCAGTCCCACGCAGCTTGGGAAGTACTCAGAGGCAGTGGCCTGGGTACCTTCTACCATGGACGCAGGCTGTAGAGCCACTCACAGCAGTGAGTTAGAACACCATGCATATCTAGGCACAGGGACACAAGTCAGCAGAGAGGGCAGAACACAAGTCGCTGAAGAGCTGAAGAGTGCTGCATACAAAAGGGGCCCCACAAGGAAAAATAAACTGCAGGAGAACGGCTGGCAAGTGGTGTGCTCCCTCAATGAACTTTCTGTTGGCTGGACCCATAAACTAGTGACCCAGCTTTCTGGATTGACACCATCTGGCTCCCCAGGCAGTATACCCTAAAAGGGAAGAAACTAGAGGCAGAAAACCCTCACAGAAAAAAGGAAAAGAGGGGTTATACTGAATTGCTGTAAGACTGGAGGGTCCCAGAAATGAGAAGTATAAGGATAATGGAGCAGTGAGTGATGACCTTTTGGAGAACATAATTTTTGCCATCTGTTTTTCACAATTGCTTTCAAAGTCATGGGTCTATTTTAGTTTTCTGCATTAGCTTGAATTATTTTATAATTGGTATTTTCTTTGAAATTAGTTCAATTCAAAGGTTTTTGATGGCTATAATACTTTTTATAATATACTCATAAATCTATGTTGTGTTCTTTATCAGTACGTATACTTCTAATGTTGATTTGTATATAGTTGGGTTTTCCTTTTTCTGCTCCTTTGTGCTTTTGCACTTCATGAATTTCTCCATTTACATTTACTATTCTGTTCAGTTTATTTACTGTCCTTTGCTAATTTCTAAACTTTAATTCTTATTTATTTTCTTTTTCTTGTGTAGTGATAAAAAAACATTAAGACAATTGACTTTCATTTGATTACAGCTTTTCTGGCATAAACATAATTTTTAAGTTGATTGAATTCTTTGTCATGATTTACTAAATAGTATATTATTTATGTTTGATATCTATTTCATCCTGAGGATAAAGGATTTTTATTTTTGTTTTAAACATGTTGGTGCTTTTTATTTTAACACTATAAAATTTTTTTCCAGTGCATAGTGTTGATATTGGTAAATGTAAATTGTGTACATCTTCTGCTTTGAGAAATTTTCTCAGATTTGTTCAGTGACCTAGAACATAAATCATCAATGTTCATTTTAAAATAAACATGTTTTCTGTAATATTCAAAATTTATATTTATTTATTCCATATAGCCTATCAATTACATACTTCAAATTTTCTAAATCCTGGTTTTTTTCTCAGTCTTTATCAAAGACTAAGAGAGCTGTGTAAATCTTTAACAATAACTACTCTTCATATTCCTAATGGCTTGTCCAGTCATAACGAACAGATAAATTTATATTTTATGCTTGAATGAGAATTTTCTCTCTCTTTCTCTTTATGTTTGTGAACAAGAAATTATGTTATCCCAGTTGTTGCTGGCAGCCATCTTGCAACCATGAAAAGAAGTCATCCTGAGAAAAAGTTAATGCATATTATAACCAGCAAAACAGAAAGATGGTGGTGGATAATAGTAATGTCACAAGGACAACCAACTCCAGAATCTACCCTAAGATCATATTTTCCCTTTATTGTTTAAACCCACATTTTCTGTTACAGCAGACAGCATCTTTGACAGCTTCTTACTAAGGGCAATCTTATGAATATGCAAAATAATGGAAGAGCAGGTTTCTACATAAGCTCCATTTGCTCTAATCACCATCGACTATATTAAAAGGCATGGACATTGATTTTTATCAGTGACAGTTTACTTCTAGGCAGGAACACAGATAGATAAAGCATGTGAGATAATAACATCAATGTGAAACTAATTGATTTATTGGCAAGTTTGAGAATAAGCCAGTGTGACAAACGATACACCTTAAATCCCTCATACGCACTAGAGTACATATGCCCAAATTAACCTTATATTATTTTCTTTATTCTATATTTGTGAGTCAAATTCCTCCCAAACACCTCTCTGGACACATTCTAAACAAGGACTTAACTAGATCACATCTTCCTCTGCCTTTGTTTTCTATGTAATTCAGTTCTGTGTGTTCTTTGTATTTTAATATTAGTACAGTAAAGTAGAGGCTCCATTGCAAGGCAAGCAGGAGTGACACATGTGGAATTAGCCTTTCCTGGATCCTTAACTCTGCTGATCATGCCCTCAGCATGAGCTCCTCTAAGTTCTATGGGTGAAAAAATGAAAAGCTTTCTATGGTTCTGCAGTCTCTTTTCAGTTTTCCTGCAACCTAATAGTCTTTTCTCTATGTGGGACCATCACTAGAACAGAGTGGGTCTTGTTTTGCTCCTCCAGTGTGCCAGCCCAAGATAATTGCACTTGAAAGGAGACCTCATCTTAAGACTGTTTCAGAAGTACTTTGCGGTATTATTAAAGACAGAAATACCAAGATGGAATTTTAATGTTTGTAATTTTCTATTTGCATACTTCTAAATTTATTAACTTAACTCATTTTATTTCTGAAAACTTATCTTCATACCTTTCTGTGGCAGATTGTATTTTTGAAAGCTGGCTGCAACAATATTTCTTATGCTACACGGTCTTCTTACAATGTGACTTTGACACTCCTCCCATCAGAAGATGAGGTTGACTGCTTTCCAGTTCATCGGAATCAGCAAGGACAACTAACAAAAAGATGATGATGGTCAACACCCAGCCCCCAAAACAGAGAGTATCTACAACTGCAAATAAGACAAGTCCACCTATCTGCTCCATGGGATCTAAGCCCCCTCTCAACCGGAAGCCAACTGGACATCACCATCCCCAAATCCTCAAGACTGAGGACTAAACAAACCTAAGAGGGGAATGCAACTATGAACTAAAGTAGACTTATTATTCAAGTAATGGAAGAATCCTGTAACATTGATATAAAGACAGTGGTCACCAGAAGGTCTGAGAGGAGGGAGAGAGAAGAAAAAGTGTAATGTGGGGCATTTTGGGACATTGGAATTGTTTTGCATGATATTGCAATGTCAGATACAGGCCATTATACATATCGTCAAAACCTGTAAAGTTGTGCAGTGCAAAGTGTAAACTATAATGTAAACTATAGACCATGGCAAGTAGCATTGCTTCAATATGTGTTCATCAATTGTAACAAACGTACCACACTAATGAAATATGTTGTTAATGAGGGAAAGTGTGTGTGGGGGGAGGGGATGGAGTATATGGGAATGCCCTATATTTTAGATGTAATATTTATGTAATTTAAAACTTGTATAAAATAAATAGATTTATGTTAAAAAATAAAAAAATATAATTTAAAAAGAGGTGAGGTTTATGTTCTCTCACATTGAATCTGGGCAGGCTGATAACTATAATATATATAGCACTATATGACCTATGAGCCTAGTTCATAAAAGGCAATGTAACTTCCACCTGGTTCCATATAAATGTTTGCTCTTAGAGTCAGCCACCAGCCTAGGAAGAAGCTCAATAAGCCACACAGAGAGGTCACATGTAGCTTGTATTCATCAGGGTTCTCTAGCGAAACAGAATCAATAGGAGATATCTGTCAATAATATGAAATTTTATCAAAGTCTCTCACGTGACTGTGGGGATGCACAAGTCCAGGTTCTGCAAGCAGGCTGCAAACCAGGGGCTCCGATGAAAGTCCAATGAAGGTCCTGGATGAGTTTCCGGGAAACGTTGGCTGTCCAAAGACTAGCTGGGAAATTATCTCTGAATGCTGAAATCACTTCCCCTTTTAAGGCATTCAACTGATTGGACCACTCATTGCTGTCGGCAATCTCCCTGATTGATGTAGATGTAATCAGTTATCTATGCAGTAAACGCACTGGTGACTAGAGTCCATCAATGCCCTTGTATTACAATTAGTAATATAATTAGTGCTTGCTTGACCAAACAACTGGGCACAATTACCTGGCTGAGTTGACACATTAGCCTAACCATCACATAGCTCTATGGACAAAAGGTCCTACTGAATTCCTATCTGGCAGCCAGCATGAGCCACCAGTTGTGTGAGTAAAGAAGCCCTTAGATGAACCCAAGTACTCCTCTTAGGGTCACACCAGCCTTCATGTCGTCCCAGATGAGGTCTTAGATGTTATGGTGCAGAGAAAAACCATACCCAATGTGCCCTATTCCTAATTCCTAACTTTAGAATCCAGAAGCTTAATAAGCTTTTTGTGTTGTTATGTCACTAAGTTTAGGGTGGTTTGTTATCAAGCCATAGGTAACTGATATACTTTCTCTCCTTTTAAACAATTTATTTCCCTTGATTGTTGATTGATATCCCCCCACATTATAGGTTACCTAATTGCTTCTGTTTTCTTTTTTAATGAATCTTTATAGAACAGTTTTTTAAAAAGATTTACTTATTTCTCTCCCCTCCCACCCCCATTGTTTTTGCTCACTGTCAGCTCTCTGTGTCTGTTTATTGTTGCCTTTTTTTTTTTTAGAAGGCACCGGGAACCAAACCCTGGACCTCCTATGTAGAAGGCGGGCACCCAACTGCTTGAGCCACATCCGCTTCCCTAGAAGAGTTTTAACATTAAAGAAAAATTGTAAAGAGTTCCAATATACCTTGCACCTATATCCTGTATGATTAACATCTCACATCACTATGATGAATTTGTCACAATTAATGAAGCAATATTAATACATTATTAACTAAAGTCCATACTTTGTGCAGATTTCCTTAGGTTTTATCCTCTGTGTCCATTTTCTATTTAGAGTAGCATCCAGGATACCACATTACATTTAGTAATCGTATCTCTGTATTCTCCTCTTGGCTGTAACTGTTTCTCAAACTTTGCCTGTTTTTGATGAATTTGAAAATTTTGAGCAGTACTGGTGGGATAGTTTGCAGAATGGCCCCTGATTGGGATTTGTCTGGTTTTTCCCTCATGATTGGGCTGAGGTTATGCATTTTGAGGAAGAAGACTACAGAGATAAAGTGCCATTATCATATTCTATCAAGGCACATACTGTCAACATGACTTGTCACTATTGATGCTGACTTTGACCACTTGGCTGATGTAGTGTTTTTCAGACTTTTCCACTGTAAACTTACTCCTTTCTTCCCTATTTCCATACTGGTTCCTTGGAAGGAAGTCCCTATGTGCAGCCTATACTTAAGAAGTGGAGATTTTTGCTCCCCTCCTTCACGGGGGCAGTGTCTACATAAATTATATGGAATGGTTTCTTTTTTTTTTTTAATTTGTCTCTTCTCCCCCATTTCTTTATCATTCAATTTTTTATTTATATCAGCAAAAACACATGGATATTTATTTTACACTTTGGGTTACAGTCCACTACTACTTTATGTATTTCATTGCTTAAATCATTCTAGCTTTGGCTATTGCAAGCTCTTTCAGTCTGCTCCTGTGTTCTTTGAATATTCCCATCATTGTGTGTGGGTTGTTTTTTTTTTAACATTTCTTTAATTTTTGGCACTACCAGATGCTCCAGACTCATCTTGTACAATGCCCTGACCCAGTCTTAGCGTCAGACTTGAGTTCTCCAAGAAACCCTGTTTCTTTTTATTGAAAAACACATCAGAAACAAAGAGCTGGGCACTGTGGCACTACAGGTGTTCATTGCTACTGAGTGTACTAGTTCGAAGTTCTCTCAGCTGATTGAATAAGGAAATATATGAGTGTGTACAAACCCATGTGCATAGTGTATATACACATATTTCTATACATATCTACCTATATCTATATTAAACTAAACATGAGTTCATACTGTCTTCTCAGCTCTACTCCAGTACTACATGGATTATTTCAGCCTATTCTTCTTGCTTATTTGTAACCTGCCTCTCCAATAGTGAGAAACCTGGCTCCCACCATCAATCATCCACTTACTTAATTGTTCATTTTATAAATATCAGAATTGCTAATCAATACCTCCATAGAAAGAACTTTATCAGCTAGAGTAGAGTGCTTAAGTACAGTTTATTTTGCAATTAATCTTAGTCTTATTTCCAAAGTTACTTAGGTCAGCACTTCACCATCAGCCCCTTTTCAGTAAGGTTTGTCTCATACATTTTTAATACAGTTAGATTGTTTTGTCACATTATGCATTCCATCCTGAGATCTCCCAACCTCCCATATGATTTTTTTCAAAATCTGCATGCATTAAGGTTACCCTTTGTGCTGCAAAGTTTCATGGGTTTTGACAAATGTGCAGTGCCATGTATCCACCATTACACTAACATGCAGCAGAATAGTTTCAGCACCCTAAAAAACCCCTGTAATTCACCTATCCAACTCTGACTTCCTCCCCCACAAATTCCTGGCAAGCACTGATCTTTCTACTGTCTGAATAGTTTTGCCTTTCCCATTATGTTGTACAGTTGGAACCATATAGTATGTAGACTTCTCAGACTGGCTTCTTTCACTTAGGAATATTCATTTAAGACTCAACCAACTACTTTTTGTGGCTTAATAGCACATTCCTTTGTATTGTTGAATAATATGCCAGGGTGTGGATGTACCACATTTGTTTATCATTCAACTATTGAAGGACCTCTCGATTGCTCCCAGTATTGGCTTACTATGAATAAAGCTACTTATAAGTAGCTCACAGGCCTTTGTATGGTCATACATTTTTAAATCAATTCCACAAATACCTAGGAGCATAATTCCTTCATCATGTGCCCTCTGCTGGCTTTTATTTGTGTTTGTCCAGTATGGTCTGTTCAGTTTTTAAATTTTTGACTTGTGCATAATTTTGTTGGATGTATTTCCTGTAAGTAAGAATATATAAGCTATATTGCAGATGGCTTTATTTTTCACCCATCCTGAAAATCATTGACTTTTAATAAGGAATTATAATATTTATTTTTATATGTACTGTGTTATTTGATATGCTTGGTCTTACTGTTATTCTCTTTTTTAAAACATTTTATTTCCAAGTTTCTTTGCTGTTTCTCTTATTCTCACATTACTGAACTGTGGATTATATTTATAGGCCCTTCTACCCTACCACCAGCTTCCTGTCATTATTTAGAAGTTTTTATTTTTCATACTTTATGTTCTCAAAAATATATCTCTACATATTTTTCTTTAAAAATATTGCCAAGAAAGTGGCAGATTCCAGTGAATTTCCCCTGTGAAAATTGGGAAATTTAGCACACCAGTACTTCATTTCCTTGCCCATATTTCAGAGTTATAGATATAATCTAGGATATTGAAGTCAAATCTTTTCAGTAGTGGAAACTTGTCTTCAAACAAATCTTGCATGAAAATCCAAAACATAAAGCAGTTAAAATATGCAGCTGTTTTAGTTGTATTACATAGACTTATTGTCTCCTCAATTCCTTTCAATCTTCTGAGTAGTTTCCAAGATAGTCTTTGATAATAATATTTCTTTACCATTCTCGGTGAACTGTGCCAATCACATCCTCTCATAAAGGATGAGCAGGCTTTTAGAGGCAATGTATGTTGTTTTCACTCTATTTTACTGTTACTACTTATTGCAAGTCATCCTAGGGTTTAGCCCACTATGATGATACAAGGTTTCTCCTTAGATAAGTTAATTTAAATAACATAAGTGTATTGATCTAAAAAATAGTCAGTAAATATGAATGCAGACAATTTATCAATATTATCCAAAAAATGCCAATGATGGATAAGGTAATAATACAATTTTAGAAAAACCTGCCCTATAACTAAGTCTCCTAGAAATAAAATAGGGTCAAGGAGAAAAATAAAGTGTTGTCAGGGAATACATTACAGACAGACTGGGGATCTTTCAAAGGTTTTTCTTGAAAAGCAAATTTTTAGGGGAAATATAATAAAAATGTCAGATTTGGTATTTTAACCAAATAACCAACAGATTCACTTTAGAGCCATAGACGTCTCCAGTTTGAGTTTGCCCTCACCATTTCTTACTTCATCCTTTAGCAAGTAGCCAGACTTCTTAAAGATTAAAAAGGAATCCAATACAAACTATGGCAAAATATATTAATGAAATTACATTGAGAAAATGATAAATATGGAAGAAATACAAAGCATATCTGAAGAAGAGACAATAAAGTGGAAGTGAGAAATATTCAGGATATAATAAAACTCTCCTTAAAGTAAACCAAAAACAAATTGAGATTTAGATGGAAAGAGCATCCCATATATCGATACAGTATTCCAGTGACATAGTGAAGTAGCATTACTGAATTTCAAAAATAATGAATCCATCTAATATGCATCTAAAGAGGAAACCTGAGTAATGCCCTAAGGAAAACCTGATTTGCCTCAGACTTCTCTATGGCAACACTCGGTGCCAAAATAAAATGGATTAATGTATGTAGTAGGTTGAATAATGGCCACCCAAATATATCAAGCCCTAATCCTTGGAATTTGTACATGTTACTTTATTTGGGAAAAGGGTCTTTGCCAATGAGATTAAATTAACGATCTTGAGATGAGGAGATTATCCTGGCTTATCTGGGTTGACCCTAAATGCCATAATAAATTTCCTCATGAGAATGAGGCAGAGGGAGAATCCACACAGATACATGGAGGTGTAAGGCCACATGAAGACAAAGGCAGAGATGTCTGAAGAGATGCCGCCAAGAGCCCAGGAATCCTGGAGCCATCAGAATATGAAAAAAGCAAAGAACAGATTCTACCCTAGAGTCCCCTGGATTTCAGGATAGAGTCCTGCTGGATTTCAGACTTCTATTGTCCTGAACTATTAGAAAATAAATTTTTCATCTTTTAAGCCATCACGTTAATGAAAATTAGTTACAAGAGTCACAGGAAACAAACACAATGTATAAAATATTTCGAGGCAATGTAAGCATGACCCAAGAATATTATGCCCAGACCAACATGCCCAAGCATGCAAGAAACTACGAACTAGAGTGTACCGTAGAAAATGAAACAATCAAAAATCTCACTAGAAAAATAAAAAATAAAAATAAAATAAAAATAAAATAAAAAAAAATCTCACTGGACCATGAAACTCAACCAATGAAAAGATAAGTCAAAATAAATAACTCAGGAATTAGAGGGGCCATTTAAAAAAGGAATGATAAGTATAGAATCTATTTGAATATAGAATCAGGTTTCTTAATTTTAGTGTGATCTTTTAGGAACTAATTCTTTTTATTAATGAGGAAGCATTCAACAGTTTCTTCAGTTTTACCTCAGGTTCTTTCCATAATTAAAATTAAATTTTACTTTAAAAAATGATGTATATGATAGAATTCCATTAAAATTTTTCCTTTCTTGTTGTAATTTCCTCTCCCCTCCTCTTCCTCTCCCTTTCTTCTCCTTCTTTCCTTCCTCCCTTCCTCCCTTCCTCCCTGCTGTTATGTATGTAGACAAAGAGAAACTTCAAGAAAAATGTTCACTTAATGCTGTGAAGACTGGTAAGATTTTAAAAATTTTATATTTTGTACTTTTTGATATGTTTGGAAATGCTTCAAGTGATCATATGTGGTATATTTGTAAAAGCATGCAAAAATAAATAACGTTAAGATAATCAATTATTTGGAAGAAAATGAAGTTAGAACTCTATGTGTACACACACACAAAATGGACACACACATGAATTCTGAGTCTTTTAAATATTTAAATGCAATTAAACAAAGGCAAAGAAAAAGAAAATAAATTGTCAATATAAAATTTGAAACTCTTGATGAATATTATCAAATACTAGAGAAGGTACTTCCACACATATAAATCAAGAAAAATAAATTACAAAGGGAAGAATGGCTAAATGTGATAACATAAAAATAAAAGAGAAAAATGCATATTACCAACTATGTTACAGAAAAATAAATGACAAATCGCAAACTATATTAAAAATTTAACTATAACCTCTATGGCACACAAGAGGAAAAGGATTACATCTGTCTTGTTTAATTCTGAAACTTTAAGTCTTAGTAGAGTCTATAGTCATTGGCACATAATAGGAACTTTAGAACATTTCAAACATTGGAAGAAAAGAAAGGAGGAAGGGAGAAAAAGGAAAGGACATATACCAAAATTTTAAGTGAATGTTGTTGTCCTCTTTACTTTTGTCTCTCTCAACATTTCTGTACTGAATATTCTATTAAATATATTTTATCCTTTTTTTTGAAAGGTATGGATGGATTTTATTTATTAACTTATATCTACAATTTAATTTGAGGTAAAATATAAGCAACTTATAAAAATGCCTATTTCTGCTACCATGTAATATAATTTTCCATTGTGAATATTGTGATAAGCTAATGAAAACTCTATGCTATCACATACTCTAGCTTTTCATATAACTGGTATTTTACAACTCTTATTGTTTGTGAAATCGCGATACATGTAAGATTCTCCAACAACTGGTGAAGATATCAGAGGGTGCATAATTAGCTTATTGACCCCTTACTCCCCACACTGGAGCCTCAATGTTACAAGCAGAATTATAAAATATTGAAAGCAATGAAACCCCCTTGAGCCTGATCCAAGCTGGCACAGTGTTCTGAAGAATTCCACTCTACAACAGGTTACATGGTAGTGAGGCTGTAGTGTAATTTAGCTTGCCCAAATACTCATACCTGATCTTAAACTTCTGATACATTATGAATTTTATTTGGACAATATGTAAAAGTGGAAGAGGTTCTCATGGGTAATTCACCCATAATCCACACACTGAGATACTGATCTCTTATTGTTAGGTGATTCAGATGTTTTTGGTTTTTGTTTTTTTTAATTACAATTAAAAAAACATATAACCATGATAGATAAGCTTAGGAAAAGGTTTAGTCAAATACACAGATACTAATTGTTCTCAGTCATTAAGGAAAGCTGTGAACAAAGAATCATTTAAATGATTTTCCAAATAGAAAAGCGAAAGAACTGAACTAGCACAGGTGTTTTCTTCACTGCAAAAGCAGAGATGTTCCAGAAGGAGATATCTTCACTTGATTGGAAAATAAACACCATAGCTGAAGACTCTGATGAATACATTAAAAATCTGATGAGATTCATTCCTGTCATTTTCCCTGTTGTTTACCAGCACTGCTGTAAAATCCTTATCATACATTTCAAAGTAAACCAGCCATTCCAAATCAATAGTCACTCTACTCTTTAATTCAATTCACAGAACTGCTTAAAAAGTAGACATTTCTATCTAAAAGTAGAAAAAAAATGGTTTGTATAGAAGGTATTTGTCATATAAGTATATTACACAGCTTAGGGCAGCAACAGATCTGAAAAGCTCTCCTCAATCACTGGTACTTTAAGTCTGGCAGGGAAGAGGTCTACTATGTTGGGTCTGGTTCTTGCTTGATCTGAGAACTTTCATTAGTCTCCTTTATTTCGTCTGTTGCAGGAACCTCCAACTGGCTTGGCTCAGCTGATTCTTGTATCACCACTGGGCCTTCTGACTCACACTGATCCACCAACTGATTATTAATCACATGGCCCAGAAAGGGTCTAATGACTGTGAATTTGATAAACTCTGCAGAATCTGAGTTCCTTCTCATGGAGCTGATTTCCAGGTAACAAGGCTTTGATTGACAGCCTTGGGGGCATGACATCAACTACCACAAAGCCAGGATTACTTGTGATTTTCCTGCAGTGAACTTTCACAGGGAAACACATACCAATTGCTTCACCAAATTTTCAACTGAAGAGGTCATTCACTTGTTTCTTTAGCTGTCTAGCTTTTTCAACGTTTGACAGTCTTTCATTATCATCATCTAGCATTGCACCTGAATGATGTTAAGATCTTCAGCATCTGAAGCAGTAGTATTAACATTGGGTGATGACTTTATTTTTCGTGGAGGGCTTTTAGAAGAGGTGCTCTCCTTAATGGCTGTCTCAAACATTTCAACATTTCAGGCTTTTTAATGATGAATTTAATCTTGGCTTTGTTCCTGAGTATCTTCTCCAGGTTTGGCATGCCAAAAGTAGATGGTCTTCAGAATGGCACACCCTCAGGTAATCCTTCCACATAAAAGTCTTCTGGGAAAGATTCGAATAATGCAAATTGCACTTTCATGGCTTGTTTAGGGCCGAGAGCTTCACCACATTTTTCATTGAAAAGATCTTCAGCTTTCTGTTTTAGGTCTGTGATTTTTTAGCATGCCAGACCTCAAATAAAAATTCCCTTTCTCGAGGATTAAAGAGAACATTAGAACTGTTAGTCTGAGTAGGGGTTCAAACAGCTGACATTTGAGGATTGTTGTTATTAGGGCCTTCCACAGTGACCTCAATTTCAGGAATCTTTGAATTGCTCCCAAGGTTTCATGATCTTTTCAGGGACTGTAATGCTTTAGTGTTTATTTTACTAACCATTCAAGGAGGCAAATAGGAAATAACTTGTTCAGGTTTTTTAACAACAAAATTGATTTTATTACTTACAATCCTTTCAAGCTGTAGAAAGGGAATTACTTCTGGCAAGCCTTCTACATAAAGGAATTCAAGATTTGATTCCAACACAGAGTATGGTATGTTTACTGCCTCTGTGAGTCCAAGAGCTTGAGCAAATTTCAAATAAAAAAAATTCTTCCAGTTGTTTGTGTAGATTGGAATTCTTACATTCCAATCTTCTTTGACTGGGGTATTTGTTCTTGGCTGAGTAACTTCAGTTGTACTGTGAGTCAGAAGTTCTGGTCTTTTAAATAACAAATTTAATTATATTGCCCACTTAAGTGATCTTTCTCCAGCCTTGGAATTCTACACCATGAGGGACTTGTGAAAGGAATGATTTCTGGTCAACTTTCCACATAAAGATTATTAGGATGTGCCTCAAATTTCTGGTTAGGTACAGCCTTGGCTTCCGTGTTCCCCAAGGCTTCAGCCAATTTTTTTGCAGAAAAGCTAATCTACCATCTTTCTTAATTTAGTGATCCTGGCATACTGTTCTTTACTCCTGAAAGCGGTTTATCAAGTTGTAAATCTTGACATGTTGTATTCAGAAGTTCATGCTTCTTAATCACAAAACAAATCCTTTCCTTTGCAATTAATATCCTCTCTAGGTGAGGAATTCTGTAAGTAGATGGCCATCTAAGAGTAATTCCTTCAGGAAGTCCTTCTACATAAAGATCTTCAAAATGTGATTAGAAAAGGGGATATGGGATCATCACAGGACCTTTGGTTTTTATAGTTTGAGCATATTTTCTTTCAAACAACTCTTCAACTTGCTTACGTAGATCAGTAATTCAAGCATTCCATTTCCGAAAGTTGAACTCCCTCACTTTCCATTTTCCAGCCTTGACAGGTTCAGTAACTGGGGGCTGTAGTGGTTCAGTGGTCTTTGGTCTCTCAGGAGGTGGAGAATAATCATCATCTTCAATAGTCACCTCAACTTCAGAGTCCTTACTTGTTTCTGAAGGGACGTGCTGAGTAGAATCTTCAGCTGGTGCTTCCATTTCTGTTCCCTCATTGCCTTCTAAAGAATGATGGCTTCCGTGAATATTGTATTGATAGCAATCAGGATCTTCTGATTCTTCCTTTACTGTCACAGCTGCCAATTCTAGGGAAATGCTAGTCTTTGCGTGGGTTCAGTTTTCACTTCGATGGGGCCACAACTTCAATGTGGAAACAGTATTGACCTTTGCCATCTGTTACCATGAGGCAACCACCTGCTTCTTTGGCTCTAGGAAAGGTCTTTTAATTATAAATGAAATCCCTGCTTTGTTCTTCAAAATCCATTTCAGGGTTTCAAGACCATAATTCTCAGGGGGTTTAAAGGCAACTCCTACAGGAAGCCCCTGAACCACCACCATAGCCGACTGGTCTCTTAACATCTTCTCATATGGAACAGGTACCACTGTTAATTTGCCTAAAGCTTTTCCAGAGCAAAAGCAAAAAATCCTTAACTGTTTTTCTCAGTTTCTTGATTTCCACAGCATCTACACTCATCCAATTTGTCTAGGTTGTAGATTTCATTTTATGCATCTTGGCAGCCTTTTCTTCTTCTTCAACACAATTATTTTACAAAATGTTTCTAAAAATCCTTCCTGGTATTAAGGAAAGCATGTCCCGGTATTGACAAAAGCATGTCCTCTCTGGGCTCCAACAATAAACATGTCTGCCTTGGACTTGGCCAGTTCTTTACACATTGACTCAAGAGGAGACATGAGGAACATCACCACCATCCTGCTCTCCGATGACGCCTCATCTTCAACTGGCAGGGTAGACAATGCTACCTGGGCCATGATCCCCAAAAGCAGCCCCCTCCAGGCAGCGCCAGATCTGGGGGTGACCACAGCAAGTGAGCGTGGGCCACACGCCAACTGTGGCCTCTTCAGAGCAGCCTCGGACTGAGGCGAGCTGGGGAGTTGGCAGGTGGCGAGAGGGCAAGTGGCCAGTGCGCCTCCGCAGAGCTCCTGTCACTGCTGCAACCGGCTGTCCTGGCAGGGCCTCTCTCAGAGCCTTGATCCAATCACATTGGACAGAGGGAGAGGAGAAAGAGCACGTGCAGGCAAGCAGAAAGCAGGGTGCAATTGGCAGCCCCCTTTCTCTGCTCTCCGAGCTTCTCTCACCTTCTGACGTTTTTTAAAAAAATACATTTTATTAAAAAAAAAAAAAAAAGCAAATATTCCTTTAAAAAAGGCGAAGAATTTAGCATGAAATGCATTGAAGTATCTGTCAATATTCTCTTTGATAAAATGTGGTGAAAATTACATATTTTTTTGGAATTTATTTTCATAGATAACTTGAAATTATGAACGCCCAAAAATAGGGCATCTGAAAAACTTTAGTTTTGGTCTTATAGTAAGTATAATTCTTTGTCCTTAAGGAACTAAAATAAAAATCATCATGGGTTTACAATTTAAGTATTAATACAAATTTCCTTTTTCCATCAATTGCTAGTAGTATGACCCTGAACAAGCATAGATAGTATTTAGCACAGTGTCTTGAATAAAGAAAGAGGCTCAATAAAAACAAAATAGATAGATAGATAGATAGATAGATAGATAGATAGATAGATAGATAGATGTATCTAAAGAGCTTTTCAGGGAAGCGGGTGTGGCTCAATGGATAGAGCTCCCGTTTACCATATGGGAGGCCCCGGGTTCGCTTCCCGGGGCCTCCTTGTGAAAGCAGGCCGGCCCGCGCGGTGCGGTGGGCTGATGCAGCAGGACCTCACAGCAAGGGGGAGATAAGCAGACACAGAAGAAACACACAGCGAATGGACACAGTAAAACACAAGCAGCAAGGGGGGGGGGGTAAATAAATAAATAAATAAATCTT
>JAQZBX010008331.1:0-48324 GCA_029593785.1 Cabassous unicinctus
AAAAAAAAAAAAAAAAAAATCCAATGAGACAGGTAGGTGAGCGAGCGCTGCGCACCTTTTTATTAGTGCTGACAGTGTGTAAGGCAGACAAGATTTAGGAGCTGAAGATATTTCACTCTAGAATATTATTGTGGCAAAGAATGTCCAGTGAGCATTTTGAGAAATAGATATTGACACAGGATTGAATAGAACTGGATTAAACTGATACAGGCATGAGTCTTAGGCTTTTAACACTCTTTAGTAATTAATCTCTTCCTATTGGTAATCATAATTCTTTCCTTTTTAGGTTTTTTTCATTTTAAGGAAATGAAAAGAAAGTACTGTGCGGTGGGTATAGCTCAGTGGTTGAGCTCTTGCTTCCCATGTACGAGGTCCCAGGTTCAATCCCTGGTACCTCCTAAAAAAAAAAAGAAAAGAAAAGAAATAACTAATGAAATGCAAAACTTTTATGTTACATGTGGGGTGGGAAGTGACAAGCACAGGGGGCTTCGGTGGCTGGTGACGCTTCTCGATCATTATGGTGTACATGGGATCTCTGCATTATGTTCTATTTCAATTAAAAAGGTACATAAAGAGGTTGCTCCTGTCATGAGCAGGGGGAAAAAGCACATACTGTCCGTGTCCTAGACTTTATTCAAGGCTCATCCCATGACCACAAACCTTCTGGATCAGCCCCTCCCCTCGTTCCCTCACATCTCAGGAGCTGGCGGTTTTCCTGAGTCCGTCCCCTCCTCCATCTCCCTGGATTGGAATGAAAGTGCCTCAAGGACAAGGAAGATGCAATGGACGTCCTCTCAAGGCTTTGCCAGCAGACCAGGGAGGGACACCTTGAGCAGGCCCCTCTTCCGAGACCATGGCCAGCACCGGCCAGGCTAACGCGCCATGTGTCACGCAGGATTCTCTGTGCCGTGGATCAGGGCCAGCTTCATTAAGCAAACAGCTCCACGGATGCTATAAAGGAGACAGGAGGTCAGAGTAGCCCTGTAAACCCGGCTCTTCCCTGTAATATAAAGCCTGCCAAGTGCTCATCTTCCATGAACCCAATCCACACTGACAAAGATTTGATCAACTGAATACAACGGGGGCGGAAGAACCATCTTGAAAGTACCCAAAGGCACCCAAAGGACATGACAAGAAAGCTCTGAATGACTCACAGAACTGAGTTCTCAATGACGCAGGAAAAACGTTTCAGGGCACCCAGGAGCAGTACGAGGGAACTAGCGGGAAGCGACCGCCAAGCCGACAGGGCTCTATCAGATGAAGTCCTCCCAGGGGCTCGCGGACTGGACCAAAGAGTGCGAACGGGGAGGCGAGCACACGGCCGAGCGCCGGCGCCTGCCTGGCGTGGGCAGCTCTGGGCCAACAGGAGGGGGCAAGCCAAGGCCCGACCTCCCACTCCCCAGCCTTCGCCCCTTCAGACCTAGCTCAGTGACCCTGAACTCAAAGCATAGTGTAGGGCTATCACAAAGAGGTATAGAACTTATAAGTATATATTTTACAAGCTACTCTTTTTTTAAAAAAACAATATCAGCAATTAATTATAATCAGGTCTCACTTAGTTTTCCTTTTCTACTTTCTTTCTGTGGCTGTCGGAGGTTGTCTAATCGTAAAAGCCGGATTCTTCTAGAATCCTTTAGCATATCTCTCGGGTGTGTCCTAAACCCCATACCCAGGGGTGGTCCTGGCATCACAAGGGTACGGGGCTATCTGTGATGAGAACACTTCGGCTAAGTCACTCGCTGAATTACCAGGAAAGAAGGCAGGTGGGGGGGGCCTCTTTTCCTAGTCACTGCTGTGTCTTTTCCCAGAAGTCCAGGGCACCCTCGGGAACAATGGAAGCCAGCCCTGGAAGACATCGACACGCGCCACTCTCCCGCACATGTCGTGTCACAGTTTGTTAAGGTCTCCTCTTGACAAGGACACTTGTCAAGGCCGACCAGGGCCGCCCGCTGTGCTGGGTCCTGTGAGGGTACAACTGTGTGCGTGCAGATGTGTGCCCACGGCCGTGACCTTCTGCTCTTCAGAGCACCACGGCCACGCAGCCAGAGGACGCGGGGAGCTGGACGAGACCCTGGAGGCCCCTGGCCACCGCCCGCCTTTTAACTAGGAGGTGGAGTGGTTCGCCCGGAGTCTGCAGGTGGACACCTGCTCCTGTGCATCTGTGCCTCTGGTTTGATCGTGGTCGGAACTTTTGCCATCTTTTTCTTGCTCTATTTAGTGAACACCTATGAGTTCCTGCACTTAGGCAAATGCAAAGCAGCAGCCAACAGGAGGCTAAATTTTTTCTAAGCAAACTACCCTTCCTTCAGTATCAGGAAAGACACACAATGATGCCTGCCATTCAGTTTGCAAAGATGTGCCAAAGGTATGCCTGCCTGATCGAAATTAAAAGTTATAAGGGCCAACGTAATTAAATTATACATTCTTATTATCCAAATAAGTCTCAAGAAATCAAGTGATCATGCTAGCATGGTGCTAGATTTCATGCACAAGTTTGGCAAATCCAAACTTGCCATCTGCTGAAGGACATGACAAGCTTTTCAAGGAAAAGTGACCACACTCCATTCTACACCCTTCGTTAGAAACAGACGAACTGCCTCTTGGGAAGTGGGGTGCGCCCACCCCACAATAACAGCAAGAGAGCTGCAAAAGCACAGAAGTGGCTCTTGACGCAGGAGGAAACATTTTTCTTGACTTCCCACTTGATCAGCAGGGACAGTGCTCCTTTTGGAACAACCATCTGGATTCAAAAACAAAAGCAGACCCCAAAACTGCACGTTTAAATGTCAACAGTAGATGGCAACTTCAAGGAACACAGAAAAACCACTCTTCCTTCTACATATGCCAGTGGTCGCCACAGGTTAAATCAGGTGGTGCATGTCCATGGTTTATGGCATGAAAGCCATTTCGTCATTCATAAAATCATGTGGAAATAGCTCTAATTAGATTTCACCTACAAAACAGGTCTGCCGTTATGCAGTCTTAACACCTTTTATTCTATCTCGCTGTAAGTCCAATTTTAAATTAAATTGTAGTGGAAATTATCTAAGAAACCACCTTCTGTTAGAAAACCACCCAGCCAAAGAAAATCAGGAAAACAGGGATACGGGCAACCTCTCAGTTGACCTACAAACTCTTCAGGTTGCAAATGTTTTTCACCGTTAATGAAACTGCTGACATCCCTAGAAAAAGTACTGTGCAAATAAATGCATGTCTACCCTGCTGGACAGTGAGCTCCTTGGAGTTAAGGGCGGCCCCCCATTCTCTCTTACCCCAGACAGTCTCTTACTCGAATGATATTTTATTAATAAATGAATAGCTCAATTATTCAAAACAATTAACGGGTACCCACTCCATGTCAAGTACTGGTGATACAAAAAGATGCGTAAGACAAGGTTTCCCTTTCTTCTTTTTCTGTTTTGCCTGAAATGTTTTCCATTTATTTAAAAAATCGAATATATACAGCATATGCTACATCAAACTGTGCCTTATGCTAACCTCTCCACAAGCGGAGAACGTGCAGCGGAACCTCTGCTCCTCGAGACGGTCAGCGAGGCACGCTGGGAGCCCCCATTTAGTAGGCTGTTACCTGGCTGGGCATTTCCCAGGGCCCAAGGGAAAAACAAAACAAAACACTTCTTTAAAAAGCCAGAGCGGAAAACACAGGACAACTTGTTCTGGTTGATCGTGACCACTGGCTCAGACGAACCCTCCTGAGGAACTGGGGTAACCGAGGACCCTCGGAAGTGGAGAGATCGACACAGCCCTTGCTGGCAATCACGGGGAAGCGGGCCCACGCGGCCGGGCCACCCATCCTCAGTCGTCACAGCCGCGTTCTCGGCCTCGCCACGGCTCAGCAGCGTGCCCCTCCGCCACGCTCCCCCACCACGGGCACGTGGGGCGTCGTTAGAGGGGTGGGCCTGTGACCTGTCCCGTGCTGGACCCTGGCTCTGAGCTCACCTCTCCGCACAGTGCCTCAGGAGGAGCTGAGTGGCCTACCTGGACACGGCAGGGCCACACAGCCACCTCATGGGTGTCCTGAGGAGGACGACACCACCGCACGGGGCCGAGGCAGGCCCTGGCAGCGCCACCCATCCCTCTTCTCCGTCCTGCCTCTGGTCGGGCAGACAGGCAGGTGATGCCGATGCAGGCAGCCGCTGCTCACAGACAGCCAGCTCGGAGAGCAGCAGCTCGACGGCAGTGCCGCGAAAGCACAGGACAGGAGCACACTGCAATCTGGCTGGACAGCTACCCCAGCCAACCCCGCTGCCACGCCAAGCTCCCTCCCGGGACAGTGCTCCAGTTCCGTACGAATGGAGGCGTTTAACACATCCGCGAGAGACCCACGCGTGGCATGGAGGCCTTGGCAGGGGCTGCCGTGCCACGGTGGGTGGCAATCCGCCCCCAGAGCCACCCACATCCTAATTCCCAGAACCTGTGAGTACGTTAGGGTACATGACACTGTGGGTTGAATTTTGCCCGCAAACTATATGCTCAAGTCCTAACTCCCAGTATCAAGACGAAATGAGGTCAACCTCGGTTAGGTTGGCCCTAAATCCGATATGATGGCAATTAGACAGAGAAAGACACACACGGGGAAAAGATGGCGACGTGAAGATGGAGGCAGAGGCCTGGGGCCGCCAAAGCTGGACGAGGCAAGGCTGGTGTGGCAGGTAGAGATCACGTTATGAATCCCGAGAAGAGAAAGATGACGATCATGAACTGATCTCCTCCTCTGGGTGTGATGCCCTTTGATTGCACCACGTTCAGCTGAGAGGCCTCTGATGCAATCACCTGTTAAGACTGCTGAAGGGCTTTCTGATTCATCAGGAAGGCGTGACTCAGGTGCAGCCCGCACCCCCTTGCTGGGTCTGATATAAAAGGACACTCACAAAGACACAGGAAGAGAGTGCTCGGTCACGTTTGATCCTGGCATGTGACAGAAAGGAGAGGCTCAAACAGCTGAGGCCCCGGGGAGAGATGAGCCACTTGCCTGATAGCGCACAGCCGAGACTGATACAGGAGGCCCAGAAAGAAACAGGCCCGAGGCCAGGATAGAGGGGGCTGCAGGGTCACCTAAGCAGGGAGCCTCAAGAGGCTGGGGCCACGGAGCTCAGGAGGGGTCGGAGAGACCAGGCAGACATCGCCGCCATCCTGCTTCGACACGTGGAGCTGATGCTGCTGAGAAGGCGCCTCTTATGGTGCCTTGGCTGGACTTCCGGCCTTGGAACTGTGAGCTTTCCCAAAATAAATGCCGCTGAGGAAAGCCCACAGACTTGTGGAAGTTCGCACGGGCAGCCCTTTGGCTAGCGCAGAGGGACCCTGCCCCGGGGCCCTCTGAGGGAGCTCGGCCGCTGCTAGAGAGACCGTGCTCAGGTGTGAGGGAATCAAAGCGTGAACCGGGGCCGCCCGTGAGGACTCGGCCCGACGCCGCTGGCTGTGAAGACCGGCAGCGGCCGCGAGCCGAGGAGCGTGGTGGCCTCTAGGAGCTGGGAAGGCGGGGGAAGGCGCCTCCCGGAGCCTCCAGGAGCAGGCAGCCCCTGGACCTCGGCCTCCAGAATCACAGGAGAATAAACTTGTGTTGTTTGCGACCATTGGTTACAGCAGCAGCAGGAAACTAATACGCGGAATCACCCCACCGAGATCTCGTGAGCAGAGACGACGAAAGTCCCAGCAAGGCCCGGTGACGGCGATTTCCTCAGACATCCTCCTACACCCCTGAGCACCCCAGACTCTTCAGAATCTCGCCTTTTCGGCTTGGAGCTGGTGGCCTCCATCCATCACTGGGGCAGCCTCCCGGAGTCACTCAGGAAGCGGTTCCCAGATGTGCCTGATCCCAGCCCTTCAAGGCTGTTGAGTCAGAAGGATCTTCCTTCCATCCACAGTCGCTGAGCATCTAATATATGCTAGGCGCTGCTGCAGGCAAGGGGATTCAAAGACGGATACACGAGCCTCAAGCCGTATCCAGAGAGCTCAATGCTCAAAGACTTACATCCTTCTAAGAGCAGTGATTTTCAAAATTTGGGGACCACAGCAATGAATGCACAGTACACTCACACACGTGAAACCGAAACACAAATTTCACAAAGCAATACTTACCCTTACCAAGCGGATGCACTCTCTTCTCTTCTCGTCCCTTCCCTTCCCATTCCCTTTCTTTGCCATCGCATCCCCATTCCCTTTTTCCTTCCATTCCCTCCCTTCTCTTCCCATTCCATTTCCTTCTTCATTCTGACCAGCAACCTACTGAACTGATTTCTCAGCCTCATAATGGATTACAGCTCTCAGCGGGAAAAATACCGACACAGAAGCCCTGACACTAGTGCTTCGATGAATACCAGACAGATCCGAGAAGGAGATTCCCCCGGAAACCCAGGCGAACCATCCGTGGATCCCAGACCCTTCCTTTGCCCCGCCCACCACCATCCACACGGGCCCAGATGACTCAGCCTGAGACAGATTCCTCGCCCACCCAGCCCCACGCCCCTTGACGGGAAGGAATGGAAGGAGCTGAACGTGGAGGACTGACTCAGTGCTCTCGTCCACCAGGCACCTGGTCGTAAAGGTCGGTGCAGTGAAACCGCGGTGGGCTGCCGGCCACCAGGAACTAAGAGCCCTTGGAGAGCAAGGCTGGGAGCTGGGACCACCGATGGGGGCCCGACTAGGTAAGGGGGTTCGCCTTTACGGCAGGAGAAACCACCAGAACCGAAATGAAGGCAGGGCTGCTAGAATCAGCTTGTTCCTCACCCACCACATCCTGGGAAGGTTCCGGGTAAACACGCATTAGGTACGGTCTCCGTCCCCGCCAGGCTGGCAGGAAGCGCGCAGCACGCACCAGCCCACCCAGCTCCAGGGGGCACGGCACAAGCAGCAGCGAGAAGCCAGGTCCCCTTTATGTAAGAGTGCCTCATGTGCACAAAGCTCTTTCTAAAACGGGGATTTTCACTCTCGATTACCTGTCAATCCACCTAATGCGTCTGCAAAGCCCCTTTCACAGGCGGATTTTAGACGGATGCCAGTTCACGGGTGACTCCTTTAGAGAAACACTCCCCTGAAGAGCCCGATGGCAGAAGGGCCGCAAGACCACAGGGCACGGGCGGGGGCAGCGCCCGTGTGGCGGCTGTGGGTCGCCCCGTCCCAGAGGAAGGAACCACCTCCAAAAGGGCAATTTCAGCATGGGGGTAAGGTGGACCCCAAGGGGTCCGTGGAAAAGATCTCAGGGGGCCCGTGAGCTTGAACTGGATTGGTGTGGGGGTGATATGTTTATTAAATGATACACAGTACAGTGTGGACTTAGTAAGGTTTTCATTTTGATGTGGCGTGTTCTGAGCGCAGTGGATAACTGCCGGCAGAAAGGTTGGTAAGGATGGTGGAGATGGTTTTGTGATGCCGTGGGAAAACTGGAATTTCTAAATGTTTGCTGAAAATGACCATTTGATCAGATGTTGAACCGTGTTAGGTTATCAGGTACTGAAATTATGGGAAAGCTGTAAAACGTAATTTTGAATGATCCTAAAATTTAATGTAAAGACCTGCAGATGTTGAGAGTCCTAAACCATCTGCTGCTACCTTCTGAGAAGGGGTCCGTGGCTTTCACCTGACTGGCAACGGGGTCCGTGGAACAAAAAGGGTTCAGAACCCCTGCTCTAAGGGGTGTTTTCTCGGGCCCGTCCCTTGATCTACTGTTGAGAAACAACGTGGCGAGGGTCTGCCATCCCCTGGCTGGAGGGTCTCAGGGTCACGCACAGGATGCTGGTTAGAGAGGTGCCCACACGCTGACGGAAGACAGGCCCACTTCGTGCCATCTTTCTGATCCTCACTCCTGAAGGAGCAAGAGCACTGGGCGTCTACGACGGCTGGACTAAAACCCAGCTCCGCTCCCGTTCTCACCCCCCGTCAGCCCGGGCCCCACGGCTCAGCACTGTCTCTCTCTTGCCATCACCCTTGACTTTCTAGCCTCGGGGCCCTGCCCCATGGACATGCCAACACCCCACTCCTGTGCCCTGTGGGAGAAAACCAGAGGGAGGAGCACGTTCCCCCAAAGAGGCGTGGCCTCCAACCCTAGAGGCCCAAGGACCCTACCCCCCTCTGCCCAAAGGCCCCTTCCCGTTTCACTGCACGTCACTTCTAAACTAAGAGCCCCCAACACTCGTGTCTCTGCTCACTCAGCCCCTGGTGATACAGAGAAAATAAAAATGGGAAGCAGATGTGGCTCAAGCGATTGAGCTCCCGCCTACCACATGGGAGGTCACAGGTTCAGTTCCCGGTGCCTCCTGGAGAAGATGAGCAAGACAGTGAGCTGGTGCGATGGGCTGGCATGGCGAGCTGATGCAACAAGATGATGCAACAAGGAGACACAAAGAGGAAACACAAGGAGAGACACAACAAAGCAGGGAGTGGAAGTGGCTCAAGCAATTGAGTGCCTCTCTCCCACATGAGAGGTCCCAGATTTGGTTCGCGGTGCCTCCTAAAGAGAAGACAAGGAGACACAGAGAGCACACAGCGAAGGGACAGAGAGATCAGACTGTGAGCACAAACAAGGGGGGAGGGAATAAATAAATAAATAAATCTTTAAAAAAGAAAGAAAACCAAAACCATGAGGCGAGCAGTGGCTCCCTGGCCCCTCCCACCACCCTTTCCCGTCCTGGGCAGGGAGGTGCCCTCTTTCCTCCCTGGGGCCCTTGGCTCCAGCCAGCCCCTCTCACCGCTTCTTCCTCCCTTCCCCCAAGGTGCCTCTCTCCCTGCCTTCTCTTCCAGATACAGCCTCAAAGTTCTCCTTCCCCTGCAGCCTCCTCACAAAAAGGTGCTCTACGATGGATGCTACTACCCCTACCCTCTCAGCCGCCAACCTTTATCCTTCAGCCACTACAGTGAAGCCCCTGTCTCCACGGAACACGCTCTGGCCAAGGCCACCGACGACCGTCAAATACTACACAGGCATACCTCGGAGAGACGGGGGTTTGGCTCCAGACCACCGCGGTAAAGCGGGTATGCCATAGAATCACATGGACTTCCTGATCCCCCAGTGTGTGCAAAAGCTCTGTTTACCCTCTACTGTGGCCCACTACGTGCGCCATAGCAGCCTGTCTAAAAAACAACGTGCGCACCTTGGTTAAAATATGACAGCCACGAAATGAGCACACGCCGCTGGGGAAACGGCGCCGACAGACTTGCTCGACACAGGGTTGCCACAAACCTTCAATCTGTAAACGACGCACGATCTGCGACACACAATAACACAAAGTGCAAAAAAGCAAGCTCTGCCTGTAAGAGGTTTCCAGGCTTTCCTCACCTGGCTTCTCTGAGGCTGGGCGCTGGCCTCCTCCCCCTGCTTCTTGGAATCCCCTCTCGACACAGTTTTTGGGGTGCCGTCCTCTCCATTTTCCACCTCCTACACACCTCTCCTTCCCAGCCTCATTCGCAACCTCCGTTCCTCCTCTCTCTCCTTAAATGCTGTTTTCTCCAGAATTCTCTTCTGACTTTTCCACATTCTACCTGGATTCTCCTCATCCAAACACGAGGCTCATGATTCCGCAGACTCCCGAGTGCTGGAGTACACGCAGCTGCCCTTGGGGGTCCTAGGGCCCCCAACCCACAGCCGAGCTCCTGGCGGGTGCGAGCGGCCAGTGCTGCTCCGTGTGCCCACGGCACCTGAGACCCCAACTCGGGCCGGCACCCTGGAGGCATCCAGTAACTAACCGCTGAATGGCTTCCCCGTGGGATCGCCCAGGAGACTTCAGGGGGCCCCACGCCCCTTCCCCACTGACCCGGCCCCTGCAGGGCTTCTTTGCCTGCCCGGCCATGCAAGCCCCAGGGCCAGCCCTCACGGCTCGGCCTCCTCTGGACCACCCACCCTGGTCTGGCCACCTCATCCCCAAGCTGACCGTGTCTGCCTCTGCAGCGAGCCTGCAGCTTACTGGGCAGAGATCCGGCCTAATCAGGGATCCAGAGCTCCCAGGAGGAAGTGACCGTGGAGATGGGCCCCGGAAGCTGGAAGGAGCCTGCCAGGCAAAGCAGCGGGGGTGGGGGGCAGAGGCAGCACACCTGCTTGTGTGCAAGAAATCTCAAAACTGGAAAGAAAGAGGTAAAACGGCCACTATTGGCAGATGATGTGCTTGTCAAGCTAAAAATAACCCCAAAGAATCGACTAAATAAACTACTTACTCCAGGAGAGAATTCAGCAAGATGGAGGGTACAAGCAACACGGAGTGATCGATAGCTTGCCTCTATGCAAACAGTAACCAGGTCAAAACGGGGTCAGAAGAAAAGACCTCCACTGATCCTGGGAGCAGAGGGAAACCGGGAAGAATAAACGCGACAAGAGTCGTACAAGACCCACCTGAGCTTCCGAATTACCCTGGAGGACACAGACGACAACTTGAGACGTCATACTCGGTTCCTGGGCAGGAAGATTCAATACAATGTCGATTTTTTCCAAAATTAGTCCACAAATGTACTGCCAACCCAATAATAACAAGGTTTTTTGATAACTGAAAACATCTGATTCTAGGTTGATCTGAAAAGACCCTCTGGCTGTGCTGAGACTGGTGAAAGCTGGGCCCAGGGCCTGGGACCTGGGGCCGAGGTGCAGAGAAGGGGATTTGTTTTCACGTGGCGCTTGGACAGGGCGGCTCCCTGCTTTCAGGTTTGCAAATTCAATAATTAATCAAATCTCCAGCAAACGTATCCCTTTTTACCAACATCTCTGCTAGTGATGGTGTCACTGGCCTAGCAGCAGATTTAACGAGCTCCTCCAGACGGGCTTTTTAACTAGTTTTTTTTTCACAGCAAAGCGAAGAATCAGGTTTGCTGCCTGGCTCTGTTAATCAGGTGAGCAGACCAGCTTCAGTCTGACAGCCTCCTGGCTTCTGTGCTTTTCCTATAAATGTTTTTTTTTTTTTTTTACTTGCGATTCAAAACTGTGCTAGAAAAAAAACAGGGCAGTGATGGTGTGTGCGCTTGAACTAATCAGGCTCAGTGGTTACTCTCTCTGCTGCTGGACAGCTCTGCAATATCTTCACCTCCCTTTAAGTAAGTTTTAATCTTGCTGCCCCCCGTCTGTGGTTTTACCAACCTCCGCGTCCCTCTAAGGTCTGCCTTGTTCCCCCACTCAGAACCCTCTCAACACGGTTTAAACTGAACGAAGCACGTTTAAATATATCACACAGTGGATGTCTCTCAAACAGCCACAGAAATTATTTCAGTGGCTGTGTTGTATGATACGAAAAGGACGTGTCTTTGTTTTCGGTACAGACTCTTATGCAAGGCGTGTGTCTGCTAAAACTCAGGAGAAACGAGCCACGGCTTTGGGGAAGACAAGTTTGCAGACACCTTGCTGCAGGTGTCGGCAAGGCAGGCTTTCCTTCAAGTCCTCTGCAAAGTACCAAGGAGGCTCCTGCCAGGGCTAAGTTCCAGTGCCTGGGGGCCTCGTGAAATGCAGATTCTGCATCCCCAAAGCCCAGGTGGGGTCCCAGATTCTGCATCTCTAACAAGTGCCCACCTGACGCCCTCCATCCAATCCCCAAAGGGCACTTGGAGTAACAAGAATTCAGGTGAGCTCTGCAAATTTAGAAGCCACATTTCTGAAAAGTTCCCCTGCATGTGGGGACGCCTTTTCCATATCTGCAAAGCAGAGCTCTTGCCGCGGTCTTACGTCAAAGGACCGCAGATACAAGTGAATGTGTGAAGAGTCCCCAGACTGAAAATAATATCTGAATGTCAGGGTACCCCACCCCCATCTAACCCAAATGTTATACTTGCCAGAAACTGCAATATTTAGTAAAGCCTCACTCATTTGCATTAAATGAAAGGGAAGCTTTAATTATGACACTAAAAGATAAAATCAGGTTTATTACTTTCAATTTCATAGGCTTGCACTGTTTGTAAAGCCATTCTCTCAACTATTTCATAAATTTCCCTCGGGATAATGTTTATCCTACTCACTCGCACGGTCTATGGGGAAACAATCTGGCTTGGCCTAGCCCGTAAGTGAAATATTAGAAATTCCAAATTAAAGGAAACAGAACTTCCAAAGTCCTCTTGCATAATTTCAAATACAAGCTCTAGAACTGCAGGATCTGGGTCAGTGCTTCCCGTATTAGCCATCCTGTCCGTGGGGTTTCATTTAACCCACTTTTGAGGTGGAAAAACTAAGGACCAGAGTTGCACTAAAAGCCAGCAAACCCAAGGTCAACGCCGTTTCAGACCTTATTAAGCTGAAGAATGTCGAGCGCAACAAATTTTACCCACTCAAGAGCCAGCTGCCTGCAGGGAAGGTATGTGTCTCTGGACAGACACATTCATCTCCCCGTCTAGTTGTTTAGCTTGGAAAACACTTTCCTTACCACCTCCAAAGTGCAAGGCAGAAGAAAGGAAATTAACTGCTTTTTTAAAGATGGGAAGTCAAGTACCCACATTTAAGCTTTTTTTTTTTCCTATAACTAAACAAATTTGTGCTCTTGCATGAAAAGCCTGCAGGAGAGCTGTGGGGTGGAAAGAAATGCACAAAATACAAAATAAAAACCAAAGTACAGAACGGGTCTGTGCAAACGCTTCACTTATGCCGTTTCAGCCTATTCTTCCCCTAGCAGCGGCCACTGAGCAGCTTCTCACTATGTAATCAAAGCTAATTGCTTCCCTGGACACACGGAACCAGAGGCTACGTGCAGGCCCGCTCCACAGCCCACTGGATCTGTTCTGTCCTCTTAAATCCAGGACGGGCAGGCTGGAGGTGCAATCCCGAAATGGAGATGGAGTTAAACATTTTTTTTAAAATCTGGAGCATTCATTGTACAGGAGTCTTTGAACTTGACAGAAGTTAAAGTGGCCAAAATACATATAAAAAAATTACTGCTAGAAATTCATTCAAATCGGACTTCACGACCTATGCATTGCAAGGTTATCGTAGGAAAATGTGACCTTCTCACACTCTAACTTATCATCTTTCTAGCTACCTGCAGTCAGTGTGAATTAGAGAAATGCAAACTGATTTTAGTACAGCCTAAGCAAAACAAACTTAAAGATACAATCCGAACGCACACGTGTGCTCTGAGAGCCAAGTATAATTTTTCCAAGGCCCCACACCACCGTGCCTCTTCATGAAACGAGACTTGCCTATCACATTTTAAGAACGAGCTTAGGAAAAGCTGGGTTTTACTTGGTTTTCCAGATTTGCTTTCGGAGGCTTGACTACAGGGCACGTCTAAGGTCACTCGGTGCAGATTACGATTCTGAATTAGTGCGCTGATGGAGTTAGCAAAAAGAAAAGCAGTGGTCCAGTAAGACCAAAACAAGCACTCACCTACCCAACGTGCAGCAGCACCCCAGGCACGACTTGCTTTCGGCGGGCTGTGGTCTCCACGCCGCGGGGGCTTTCCTGGCTGGGGCTTTCCCATCAGCCTCTGGGACGACGAGAACGTCTCTCTTCTCGGGGACTCCTTTGACCCCACACCCACAGTTCCCGGAGCTTTCCTCCAGGCCTTCCCTTGGCGCCACCTCCTCCCAGGAGCCTCGCCCCGTTGTCTGTGCCCCTACTACAACCCTCCCCAGTATGGCAGCTGTGTATTTGTCCCTCCCCTGCCCCCAAACCGGGAGCTGCTTGACTGAGTCTTGTGTCCCGGAGCCTGGCGCGGTGCGGGCATTTTGGAGACAGATGAATCTGCGGTGGAATCCCGACTCCGTCCCTTACAGCCCCAAGCCTAAGTGGCCTCAGGTGTAAAATGGAGGCGCTTGCACACGACGCTAGTCCCGGTAGCGGTAAAGGAGGTACCGACAGACAGCTGGGCGCACACAGCTGCTTCTAGCAACGGTGCCACCACGGAAACGTGCAGTTCAGCCTGAAAATTCCTTGACCAGTGTTCCTGGCTCCACAAACTACATCAGCTAAGGCAGATGTATCAGTCCCCATGGATTCTGCAGGCTCTAACTTCTGCACAACACGTTTTCTCTTACACGTGTACCCATATACACGCACACGGCTCTGGGACCACCCCTCGGAAGCAGCGGGGGACCCCGCAGAGAGACAAGCCCCCGGCTCTCTGGAGAGCTTTCACTCCACCACTGCATCCCACTCTGCACTTGGCTCGGAACAGGGTTTTTCCCTTTCAGTAGTTCAATAGCCAAACTTCTGGCAGAGATAAACTGTGTCTCTAGCATTAGTCAAAAAACCCGTGCACAGGGCTGGAAGACAGCTCATTTGAAATCTGCAAAGCTCCTTTCTTCCAAACGCTCTCCCTTTCCCTTCACAGTGTCCCCAAGTCGAATTATTTGACATAGGATCTTTCAAAAAAGAAATAATAACCCTCAAACATCCACTTGGATCCTTCTGGATCCACTATTCCCGTAGCTGAAAAAGGCAGGGGGAGCTGTACTTGACGTTTCAGGTGTGACCCATTTGAAGGCTTCCTCTCAGCTCACTGCACAAAGTGCTGCCCAGACTGCTCAGGACACTCTCGGGCGACCCACGAAAAATCGACAGCATGGACACACTGAAAGCGCGCAACCAGAAACAGTCAGAGGGAGAAATCTTCCACGGAAACAATGCAGCTTTTAATCTTCAAGAAGGGGAAGAGGAACTGGAAAGACTGAAAGAAACAGCAAAGTGTACTTTTTTCCCCAAACCACAACGTCATCTGCCTTGGCGGGGTCTGGCGTTCCAGGCGCTCTGCACCCACAGCTTCTGTCTCGGGGACCCCCAGCTCCCCGCAGGGGGCCCAGAGGCGCAGGGGGCCCAGAGGCGCAGGGTGCGGGAACCGCTACGCCAACGCATAAACGAGCCTTCAGTGTGTGTTCAGGTGAGCAAATGACCCCCTCGGAGTGTTTTTGCCGCCATTCATCCTTCTAAGCATTTCAAGATTGAAAAAAAAACTTTGGCTAAGTACCTTATTTCTGACAAGCTCTTTCTGATAAGCTTTTATCTCACGAAGCACATGCCACCCATTCCAGAAAGCCCTAATATTACCCAATTACCATTTTTTAAAATTCAATAAGTGTGCTGGATGACTCTGTTCACTCTTTAAATATCACTCCCCTTTCCTTCCTGTCTCCATCAATTCATCTGAGAGTGGTGATTTTTTTAAAAAGAACACTTTTCCATGTCTTGCAGACTTCAATAACTTTGTCTTTGGCAACAAAGACAGTACCAATAAATTGTTAGGACAATATTAACTACTAATATTACTTAATAGCTACTGAGAGAGCCTTGCACAGCTCATAACATAAAGGACTTTTTTAAGTAGCAGCTCATTGAGTTATTGATGATGCGCTGATTGAAAATCTGGAAGAGCCACAAACGCCACCGTTGCAGTTTTACCGGTAAGTGGTGCCAGCCCAGCACCGCCCCTGCCCCCCTCTCCGCTACATGCTGGCGTCATCCTCTCTAGAAGACCCTGACCCTCCTCAGCAGGACTTCTGGGCTGTAATTACAGAGCCAAAGCTAGAAGAGATACGGGGATCCATCAAAGGCCATTAAGAGATCTAGAAAACCTGTGGCTGGGACAGGCAGGATGCTCAGAATTCAATCAGGCAGCGAAGAGATTTGCAAAGAAAGCTGCAAACCTGGACTAGAGGATGCAGAATTGAGCCTAGGACATTAAAAATAGAAGTTATGAAAGAATTTCATAAGGCTGTCAGAATTCAGCTGAATTCAGAAAGAAAAAAAAAACTCCAACTGTATGGCATGGACGTTGAGTATTTGCAGACTCACAGAGACTACGAGGAGGGCACTGTGTGTCCATCGGTGGCTCAAGTGGAATTATTCTGCCCAGAGGCAGGCCTCTCACCTGGACAAAAATCCCACCTGAGACAGTCACTGTACCACGTCACATGTTGTCCTCACGGTAACCTCAAATGACAGCCCAGCACCTTCCTCCAGATTCGCTACCTCCCAGCCTGGCACGAACCAACACAGAAGTTTTGTTTGGGTTTTATTTTAACGGCCCTGTGAGGAATTTTCCCCAATAATCAAGGGTGCCTGGCAGCCTACTTGTACAGATGCTCAGATCACGGCTGGGAGGAGAGCTTAGAGACCGTGCTGAGTATTTCACAGTAAAAAAAAAAAAAAAGCAAAGCCCAGGAAGGTGAAGGGAGCGCCCAGCGCTCTTTCCATTCTACCATTTTGGTTTACAACGACCCAGTGTCCAAAGGCGCATTCGATTTTTTTTTCTTAAAGAAACAAGACAAACATTAAATGTTCCATGACCAGTACATGCCACTCCAACTTCTCAAATCATCTCTAGACCTCCTGATTCACTTCAGAAAGGAGAGCACGACGCATGGCTCAGCGTTCTCCGATGGTGTGAATTAGCTGGATTTTCAGTTCCTGGAGATGGGTTGGCGGATCAGGTCGCTGGAAGTTTCTATCCCAGATGATGATGACCGGAGTTAGTCCAGATGAACAGAAGAACCTGACTCAGCTCTCGAGAAGGTGCTCTGCTTGGGCCATGGGCTGGCACCTGGCTCCACTTTGGACCTGCAGAGAACTGGTGACCAAAGTCTCGAACAGGTGAGGGCAACTCAGCCTCGGTTCATTTAGAGGTCAAGAGCAGCCAGCCAGGGACCCTGCGCTCCTGCTTGTGGGCAGGAATCAGGTGGAACAGGCCCTGCCTCCTCCATCCCTCTGCTCTGGTCAGTCTTCTGGCCTGATGGACCAAATTCCTTTTTATCTCGTCTCTTTCTTACCCCCTCTCTTAGGTAAACATAACTAGCATTTCAGCCAACAGAGCTCTAGGGTTTAATTGTCTCATAAATCATCCACCACCACCCATCACCACCATCCACTCAATCCTGCAAGCCAGGGTCCCAAGATCCACCCTTGATCCCCAGGCCCTCTCACCCCCATCCCAGAGCCAACGGAAGCACAATTCCTCGATCAGGAGCCCACAGAGGGGAACTCAGGCATCCCCACGACGTAGCAAAGGCTCCCCACCTCCCGCCAGCTGCTCGGCCTCACCTGGTCCATATCCCGCCTTGCTCTCCTTCCTGCACCCCAGTGCTCTCTCCCGTCCACGCCTGCCTCAATCTGCCCCCGGCACTGCTGCCAGAGTGGTCATGTCAAGGCACATGCCTGCTGGCAAGGCGTGTCCTCCATCCATGGCTTCCTGAGGTCCTCGGGTGAAAGCAAAGGGCCGCGGTGGAAAGCTCGGCCTGGAAACGCCCCTCAGCTTTCCTCATTCCTCAGGCTCGGCAGTCTCGGAGCAGCCGCCCCCCCGCCACTGCCAGGCTGGGGTGACACCTCCCCTGCCCTCTCCTACGGCTTTTAGGGCTTTTTAAAAAATTTTCACATGACTTTTCCATTCCTCTCTTTACCTATCCCACTCCCCAGACCTCCTGCTCCAGGAGCAGGATGGCCAAGGGCCCAGCTGCAGCGCTCTGAAATCCAAAATGGCGCGTCTGCGTCCCCCAGGACGGGCTGCTCCCGGGGAGGCCGAGGATGCCTGTCCCCTGACAGAGGCTCTGCCGAGCCTTCCCGGGACGTCACAGGATGCTTCTACACAACCCTCTCCCGCGCTCTCTCCCCAGGCATCTCCCCTAAAAACGCTCTCCACATTCAGTCCCTTTGCACCTGCTTCCCCCAGAACCGAGACCGAACCCCATCCACACCTCAAACCCATGGGTGCGAGGACCTCGCTGTCTGGCTGCCCTGTGAGCCGCCATGCCTCGTGTGGCAATATGCGCCAAAGGCGCGTTTGTGGAATTAACGACCCAATCGATTAACTTGCCATTTTCCAAGGAAGCTGGCCTATAAACACCCAAAATCTCTTGTTGATTTTATAACTTTACTTAGTGCCACATGCAATATCATAAACCAGAGTCAGCTCTCCAGGCAGTCGCCAAGTTTGGGTATGTCCCAAGGATTTTTTGTTTGTTTGTTTTTGTCCCAAGGATTTGACAGCACATCATGGTGGAACCCAATGCTTTTGTCCCACTGCCAAGTTAAGTGATGCGTTAATTCCCAAGAAAGTAAATAAGCACTGAAAGAAATGCCTTGAGCCATCTTGTGTGGCGTTGTCCCACACTGCCAAGGCACTCTCACGACTTCTTGTCCTTTCCGAAGAGGACGGAATTCAGCGGCATTTAAAAAGGCACAAAGCATGGAGCCCTTAGTGTCCCTGGAAAATTACCGCCAATGGAACCCTGGGTACAGCCACAGAATTTCCAGAGAAAGAGAAAAATAATTTGCAGGCAGATTAGAGTTTTGAGGTTCCGTGGAGAAATAACTTGAGACGGAAAAAGACCTTTTAGAAAACGCAGTGTAGAACACTTTTCAGCACCCACACACCCTTCCCACCAAGTATCTGAAAGTGAGAAGTTTTTGGCTGCCTTCTGACTTTAATGCTTTAAAAGAGAGATACCTAAAAAAGGAAGAAAAAAATACAAACGTAATTCTGAAAAACCGTTACCCGCCATCTCAGGTAATTTTAAAACCATGAAACAGGAAACTCCCTTCCTGGGGCAAGTTGTCTAAGGCAGTGGCACAGCAGTGGGCACTGGAAAAACAGAACCTGGGGCGACAAATCCGCCCCAGTGCCGAGATGAGAACAGAAAGGGCCGTCAGATGTCTGCACATTTAAATGGGTGGCATCTCATGAGCCGAACCCCCAAGTTTCAGAGAACTGTCCCCCCGATGTCTGGAGGAAACGAGAATTGTCTGGCTCGCCCTGCAGCGTCTACACACGGTCATGCCGCTCCTCACAGGGGTCACGGCCCCTCCCCGGCTCACCTTCTCTCTGCCTCCAGCACCTGGTTCTGGAAGTCCCATTTCAGCGCTGTGAGCGGACCTCCTTTCACCTTGGCGACGATCCCAAGCAGCGAACCCCAGTCTCTAAAACACATATACTTGAAAGCTGTGACCCTCTGAGGCAAAAAAATAATCACTTCCGTAAGTTTTTTTTCCATGGATCTTATTTTCCAACGCTCTACGCTGGCTGGCGCTCTCCCTTCAACCTACTCCCAGAACTGCATGTCCAAACTCTGGCGGGCTTTCCGCTGAATCCCCGCCCCGGGGAGCTGCCGGGTCCGAGTCCCTGTGGCAGTGCCACCGTGTGAATGCTGGACGCACCGGCCACGGTGAACCCAGGCAAGCCCCGCTGCACCCCGCGTTCCACCACCAGCCACTGATGAACGGCGCGAGGAACCTCAGCGCCACGTCCTCGCCGCCCGGGTGCACGCTAACTCACTGCCATGCGCAGCCTGCGCACGTATCCCAGGACGAGGTGGTACAAAGAGTGGGCTGCACGTCAGAAGCAGCCGGAAAGCCTCCTCGACTTTTCATTTTGAAATAATCATAGATTCCCAAGAGGTTGCAAAAATAGCACTGAGTACTCCACCTTTTAACTTCTCTCTTCCCCCTCTTCTTCTTTTCTTTCTTCTTAACCTTTTTTCACAGATCTTACTTCTGACACAAGAAAGCACGCCTCACCAGCTGCCCGATAGCGACATCTTACCTACCTGAAGGAAACTGACGGCACAGCACAACCAGGCTACCCGCCGTACTCAAGTCCCTCCACTGTTGGCATGCGCTCATTTCCCGGATACGTCCTCGCGCACAAGTTTAAGACATTTCATCACTTGGACAGACTCACTTAAGCATCATTATAACCAAGAGCTGTCCCTGTCGACACGGCGGAATCCCTCGCGCTGCCCCCGCCTCGTCCCTCCCCTGCCACCCGCCTGCCTGCTCTCCGCCTCTTCAACCCCTCGTGGTGAGTATGGTGCACAAGTGGCATCAAGCTGCAGGTAAGCTTTTGAGAGTGGCCATTTTTCACTCATAGAAAGCTTTCAATCAATAACAACTCACGAGCTTCGCTACTACCCAACCACCAAACCCAAGCCCCGGGATTCTGATTCAGGAGGTCTAAGGTGGGACCCAGAAGATGGCATTTTTAAAATGCTTCCCAGGGAATCCGTATTAACCAGTTTAGGGGCCCCTGGCCTGGACCCCTTCCTCCCAGCCAGAGGATCACTGTGACATCAAAAACTAATCAAGTATCTTGCAAGTACCATTCCAGCAATCACTTGCTTCATCTACCACATCCTACGGGATTCGTCTGACGTGACTACATCCTTAAAAAATGTGCTAGCTTTTAGCTCGTCGCCTCTTCTTTCTGAGCTACCTGATAATTGACTGTGTGATGAGTGATGAGTTGTTTTCCTCCAAAATTATCTCTGGCTCAAAGGTCAGGAAACCTTTATACACACGCTTTTACTTATTCGTGCAGAAATGTTTTTCCCAACAGAATGCGATGCAACAGATCCAGCAGTTTTACTGGATAAACATCCCCTCGACCCAACAGCACTGAAATGACAGAGCACATTCTATCCTTCTTTGTTCTTCCAGTCTTCCACGGAAAACCATTACAAAATAAGGACAATACACTCTTTGATTGCGGCTCGGCTGACCTTTGGGACGCAGGGTCCGTGAAAAAAAATGGCAACAGGTGTGGGCAGGCTCCCAGCCTCAAACGGAGGCCGCCAGGCAAGTACAGTTCGGGGGCCCCGCCCAGCGACGCTGCCCCACTCCCCCACTCCCCACCTGGGCCCCTCCGAGAGCAGGTGCCAAGGAGGGGAAGACAAACCTCTCACCGTGGGGGCGGCCATCATGCCCACCGAGAAAACGGAACCACAGAGAGACCGTCACGGGGTGACAGCGAAGGTGGAGGACGAAAGAGAGGAACGAAAAGGTTGGGGCAGGATCTTGGCTTCACGAGGGCAGAGGCACTCCAGTGCCTGACTCACAACCGCACTGAGGAAGCCACTTCCTGCACGCCCAAGGGAGCCATCGGCTCGTGGCAAACACCTCGGCAGCAGGGCAAGGAGAAGCCTACTTACAGCACTTCTACAGGGGAGAGCCGAGGGGAAGCGAGCCATGGTGGGGGGCAATCTGCCTAACCTCAGCCCCAGGAAATCAGAGTTTCCAAAACCAAGGATCTGATGGGCCAAAACGCCAGAGGGCCAATCCTGCCTCAGAGGGTGGATGGAGGCCACACCACCACCTCCCTCTGGGACACGGGCAGAAAGTGCTAGCTCTTCCTCAGCATGTTTGCCTCTTCTTTCACAGGTATAACCGGGTACATGGAAGCTGAGAACAGACTGCCTTTTCCAGGTGCCCCTGAGGCACGTTAGGGCCAGGTCACCGAGATCTGCCAAACAGAAGGCGAGTACAGATGCTGTGTGGCAGCTCTTACGGAGGCTCCTCTCTGCCCTTTCTTCTTGTCTTTTTGCTTGGAACTTAGATGTGATTGCCGGAGCTCTAGCTGCCATCTTGGACCACAAAAACAAGGGTCACATGGAATAAGGAAATGATGAACAGGGAGGAGCCCGGGTCTCTGAAGACCTTGTGGGTCAAAGCCACCATGCCAGCCTGGACTGCCTACATCTGGCATTTTATGTGAGAGAAAAATAAACTTTTACTTTGATTAAACGACCATTATTGGGGAGTTTTCCATTATCTACAGAAAAACGTAATCCTAGCTAAAACTGATGTATAAATCAGAGATACAACCTACATATCACGTCCTGCCAACAAAATGACTTAAAGATTTATCATCACTAAGGTATCTGATTCCTTCTAGGGCCTATTTCTATATTTGGCCTTTATAGTTTCTTGGGGGCAAAGAGTTTCGTGTTTCTTAGCAACATCATAGCACCTACGAGAGCCTTTAGGGCTCACATAAAAATAACCTTCCTCCTGATTATCTGATTTCTGAGAATAGTGAGTTTACTTAGCCAGGCGACCCACCCAACCGAAGTGTATTTAGTTCGAAGTCCACACACCGTCCTAATCAACCTGGAATAAATATGGGACGTGGGCATGGGCGAATAAGAAGGTTAAGTGTCACCAGCATCATGATAATCATTATAACTATTTATTTTAAGCACATGGCCAAAGCTAGTGTGTCTTCTGAGACGCAAAGCGACTCGGCCTGGACGGAGTGAAAAAAATTACTGGAGAATTTCATTTCATAATGAGACCACCAAGAGCTGGTTCTCCATCTAGGAATTGCTTGTGGGCTTTCTTGTTCCCCCCTGATGTTGGCTTAGTGAAGGGAAATCAGTTCAGCACAACCTAGGAGGAGTGAAAACTGTCTGGACCCTTTACCCCCAATGACTACCCAGTCCTGTATGGGGGAGGGGTCCTCATCCAGAGACCACCTCTGTGCTGCCACCTGCACACACCAAGGGCTGGGAAGGGGAAGGAGAGGCCCCCAAGCCCGAGGTGGGGCCCCGAGGCAGCGTGGCCTGTGAGGGCGGCCTGCCGTGGCGAGGCGCACGGGGAACGAGCGCAGCTCTGCAGCCCAGGGCGCTCGGCTCATACCCAACCTCTGCCCCGAGGCAGCCGCGGGCTGGGCAACCCCTCCAGGAGCCACAGGCAGCCCTTTACGCTGAGGATTAGCGCTGCGTATGAAAATGGGTGCTTCCTGTGTGAGAAGGGCTCTGCCGAAATGAAAAGCCAACGCACACCTGAAAATGCCTGGCACTGGGCACCCAGCAAGGACCGAGCGTCCCTAGCGCCTGCCTCCCCGCGTCCTCCTGCACTTCGGTATCACGCCCGCTTCGCCCAGAGCACAGACACGCGGAGCCGAGGACAACTGGCACATGGTGAAGGAAAGGACGGAGCAGACTGGAGAGAAAGGAAGCCCGGCTGCATGCAGCTGCACAGGCTGGGCACCATTTACATCGTGTACCCACTTCTGACAATTTCCCAGCAGAGAGGAAGGTCTTGCTTTGACAGCAATATTTATATAACAATTTCCTGGCAGCTAGAAGAGGAAGGAGCTGCTTTCTCAGACTGATACAAAGGCACTGCGTGAATCGGCGATGGGGACCCCTTCCATGCCGGGAATATTCCGTCCACTGTTTCGGCGGGCCAGATTCCATCCAACTCCTCAAGCTGCGCTTTCCAGAAACCATAGTCCAGCAAGGGCACATCAATCCAATCCGCGTTTTCGGCACTGGAACTTCCACACGATGGCTGGGTGTTCGTTAAAGCAGCGTCCGAGGGCCCACCATGGGCTCAGGCCTGGCTGGACGCACAGACAAATGCTGACCTCCTCTCCCCCTCCTGTGCGCCCCTCAGTGCCCCTTGCCCCCGATGTCAACGTCTGCCCCCCAAGGGCAGCTCCCTGGTTAGACCCTCAGGCCGGGGTGAAAGGTGACCATTTAATCCACCTGCTGGAGCTGGCACGGTACCCACGGCACGGCCTCTCCCGGGGGAAGAGCAGGCCCTCAAGAGGACAAGGCACGAACTAATGGCGGTCAAGGGTAACACTGTCCCAGTCAGAAGGGGGAGCAAAAAGAGAAAGCGTGAGGGTGGCCAGAGCAGGGCTGGGGAAGCATCCAGAACTCTCCGCCAGGCTGCACGCAGCAGCGCCCACGCCTCTCTAGAGCCAAGTTACGGCAAAATCAGGACGAAAAGTGTCTGCTTTTATAGTACCTTATTTTTTAAGGTCGGTCGTTCAATCTGAGTGCTTAACTACAGCCTTCCGTGTAGTGAAACTGCTCATGATAAGGCATTATTTACCTCTGTGCAAAGCATTGCTCAAAATCCAGGTCCTCATCAACAGGCGTCGTGCTAAGTGCTGTTAACATCACACCCGTAGCCCTCCTGCATCACCGTCAACAGGCTCAGAGGCTTCTTCTCATGTTTTTAAACATTTGCTTATTTACTTTTTTTTTTTTACCCATCTTAGCCCCCTTTCCCCCTCTGTTTTTTGCTGTTTTGTGTCCATTCGCTGGGCAATCCTGCCCTCTCTTCTCATCCTCCTCCTCCTGTCTTCACCGGGATTCGATCCTGGGAACCTCCGACGTGGGAGAGAGGCGTCCTGCCACCTGCGCCACCTCAGTTCCTGGTTTTTCGGCGCGTCTCGTCTTGGCTCTCCCCTGCGCCTCTCTCCTGTTACGTCATCATCTTGCTGCGTGGCTCGGCGGGGCCTGGGGCTCACCTGCTCGCAGGGCCTGACTGTGCGCCTGCGCACCTTCTGTATTTTTATTTTACTGGGAGGTCCCGGGGATCGAACCCAGGTCCCTCCACATGGGAAACGGACGCCCAACCATTTGAGCCACATCCGTCCCCCTGAGAGAGGTTTCTGACCAAATTTTCCTCACTCTAATAAAGGAAAGAACAGTTAAAAGGGGGGAAAAAATCTCTGAATCTTCCTGGGGAAAGTTTTACACTAGACCTTGGTATAAAAAAGTTCCCAGATGGGTTTCTCTCTTAATTTCGTGTGTCTGGATTCATGAAATACTCCTGTGCTACTTAGGACACACACATAATGGGCAGGAGAAGCTGACCCCGACAGAGGGGATTCGGCTCCTTTGCTTGCCACACACCTAGACTGAAGCCCTCCGCTTTGGCAGGCGCAGGCGTGAACGCTCTGCACAGACTGACTTGGGAGAACTGCTCTTTCGCCCTGGCTTCTACTTTACTTGTATATCTTTTTCTGAACTGGCGGTAGCACATAAAGAACCCATTCATTCACTCTAACGCCTAAGGAAAAAAGCTACCAGTGGTTAAAAAGCACACGAGACAGAGCCAAAACACGACCGCGCAAACCAAGAGTGACCTTCCACTTTCTGTCTTCACACTTTCTCTGTGGACCTAAGCCTGTTCTAAAATAAAAAGTTTTTTAAGACACAAAGCTGAACTTTTGAGGGAAATGGGAGTCACCCTCAGTAAGGCTTCTCTCAGCACGCAAAGTCAAGACGGAGCAAAGCTGATGTAATAATGTCCCTACTGATTCGTTTGGGGGACAGTACATTTTTTCAAGAACACAATCATTTTGGCCACTTTCAGCAAGTATTTTTTGTACGGCAGGCTCTAACGATCTATGACTTAATCTGTAAGGTGGGGCTGACTGCAGAACCCAGGTAGCCTGAGGATTACGCAATACCTGAAAGCATTCATTTAGCAGGGCCTGCAGAGTATTAGCCTTTTATTTTTTTAAATCCTAACTATTACTAACGCACCGGAAAACAGGGTGCTCCCGCGTTTCATTCATTCTGGAACATTCCTCGTGGCCCCAGCACCCTTCAGGGCACCTGGCGGCGCTCATAAGCAGGGCCCCTCCTGCAGGCTGCGGTCCCCTGGCGGCTTCCCAACCTCTCGCCACCGGCGGGAGAAAGTGTGCGTTATGGCGTCACATTAGCTAATGAGCTCATACTTGCTAACCTCAGCTAAGCTAATGAGCCTGCTTCGCTAATCAGCCCTAGAGAAATGAGCTTTCTTTTTTGGTGAGGAGGCAGCCCCCAAAGTTAATTTGTAGGTTGATTTCTAAAACTGAAAGTGCATTTTCCACAGTAACGATATGACAAATGCAGAGTTCCCAAGCTAGCCCCACACCCTTTTCAATCCTTACAGACGGGGAAAAATAGGACACGAGTTTTCATCCCAGGAGCTGGGGTCCCACAGGCAGGGAAGAAAGAAACGACTTGTCTTCCCTCCCTCCTGGGCGCATACGTCGGGTAAGGGTTTAAAACAGAAGGAAAGTAAACCTACAACTACTCTAATAAAAAATAAAAAATCATGGAAGGAAAATAAAGAAAATAAACTTCAGGAGCAATTCCATTTTAATGCTACTTTGTGACCACAACTTTCATAAAATGGAAGCTTTGGTTCATAACCCAGTAGGTTATTTACTTTCATTACAGTCTGTAACATCAAAATGGTATTTGCTAAAAGTGACAAAACAAAGAAATTTCATTTCCCATCCAAGGGTGTTTATTGGGAATTCTATGTACATTCTCTCCTATCTGCTAAGAGCCTTAGTGAGAACAGATGTTGTAAAATGAAGCCAGATCCATGAACTCGGGTGAAAATTAGCACACTTTTTATTGTTCGATGCAAAAAAGAGCAGTTCAGAAAGCAATAATATGTGCATGGCCAGCCTGAGAACATCTTCAAACGAGGGACGAAATAGCAGTGTGACCATAACTCTTCCCAAGAAAGAAATGTAAGCTTAAAACAAATAATTATCAGGAGAATTTCTGACAGCTGGCAGGGCAGATTATCACAATGCCCCTCATCACCACGAAGGAGAGTGAGGAGGTGAGTCTCAGTGTGCGGAGCCGCTGTAACAAACAGCACGGAGGTCCAGCCCCATGGCGCTGGCGGCCATGCTGCCTCTGGCCACAGCTTGCTAGCGCTCAGCCTGTCTCCCCCAGCCCCTGCTCTGGCTTCCACTCACGTGGCCAAAGTCCCTCCGCCTGTAAAAACTGCAGCTCCCGTGGATAAAGGCCCACCTGGCCCAGCCTGGCCTCATCCCGGTAGGACCTTCACCCCCACTGACAGGGGTTAGGACCTGAAAAGGGCTTGTGGGGGGCACGAGTCCCTCCCCACTGATGGAAGAAGCCCTAGACTGACTATCAGAGTCACCCCTGCCCCACCTTCACTGCCGTGCAGCTGCCATCCAGCCACCTAGGCCTCAGTTTCCTCTTCTGTAAAATGGGGGGCTCTTTACCAGTTGTTGCAGTTGGGCAGTTTGATGTAATTATGAATTCCAAAAATATAATTGGATTTTGCTTGTAAACTGATCTGTTAATCTGGGCATGATTAAGTTATGATTAGGGCGTTGACTGGGCCACGTCAGTAGGGCGTTGAGCCCCACCCCTTGGTGGGTGGGGAATCAAACATAAAAGGCAAGGCAAGAACAGAGTTGAAGCAGTTTTTTGAGAAGCAGTTTTGATGTTGGAGTTTTGATGTTGGAGAGAAGGCCCCAGGAGAAGAGAAGTGAGCCGTTCGCCTGATCGTCTACAGCTGACCTTGTGGAGGAAACAGAGGAGCTGAGCCCCGAGAGAAACGCAGTCCCAGGAAGAGAGGAACCCCAGAAGCCTGAACCCTGGCAAACGTGGGCAGCTGTCTTGCTCTAACACGTGGCAATGGACTGTGGTGAGAGAAGAAACTTAACGCTTTATGGCCTGGTAACTGTGGACTTCCACCACAAATAAATATCCTTTATAGAGACCAACCCATTTTTGGCATTTCACATTAGCACCCCCTTTGGCTAATACACCAGTTCTAACCATTACATGAGCAAAAGGAAGGACTCGCATACGTAACTAGTAAAACTTCAGAATACGGTGTGGCAAGGTTGACTGTAGTCAAAACTAAAGATGGAAAAAACACATTGTTTTGAATATCGCCTTATTTGTATGTATTTTTATGCTTTAAAAAAAGCTTTTAGAAGCCTGTTATTTGAACCACCAATGTTGTTCTTTCTCTTTGAACCCTACAACTAAACCTTGGTTTACTGAAAATAGTTACCTCGGCGCTTCTTATGGGAAAGACCTGCACATCTGACCGACGAATGACGAATGCAGCTGATCCAAGCCCTGCGTGTCTGGAAGCCCGAACGGACGTGCTCAGCTTTAAAGAGATTTCCTTAAAGCTTTAAAGCCCCAGTACTCAAGGACACTGTTGTTTTAATACAGTCCCGGGAGCTTGTATCTGGTTTCTACCGTGTGCCGCACGCTAGACCGGCTGCTCAGGGGACGAGGCCCCGGGACACGGCCCTGCGCTGTGGAGTCGCGGGCCAGGGCTGAGAAGGGGCTGCCCAGCACGCAGCTACCCAGGACACGTGTGGAAGCCCGAGTCGCGGAGGGCCATTCGGTGGCACCACGCAGGCGACCAGCTGTGGGCGGCGGGGAAGGCTTCCTAACACCCCTGAGCCCGGGAAAGAAGGCCGTGTGTGCACCTCACAGCTGGCGCCGGGAGCGGAGGGCGGCATTCCAGGGGAGCAGAGCGAAGGCGGCAACTGTAGGGGACCTGGCCTGGGCGCCGCAGAGCGGGGCCAGGGGCCGGGGGGGGGGGCGCCATGTCTGTCCATTGCGGGTTGTGGGTCATGACGTCAATGCAGGGGGCCAAGAAGAATCCTGAGTGGAATGTTCTAGAATGGAACAGTGGAGGGGAATGGAGCAGAATCCCCCGCACAGGCAGCCGTGCCCGCGCTTCCTGCTATTCGGGAACGTCCGTGTGTCCTGGATCTCAGTGCTGTCCTGCGTCGTGGAGGTCGCCCCTGAGGGTCTGGCTCTCTGCGCAACCTTGTCAGCACTGACACCCCGCAGAGCGCAGTGTTGCAATGGCCAGGACGCTGCAGCCTCCCTCCACGGGGGCACAGAGAAGGCTGAGGCCTGTGGCTGGCGCCGGCTCTCCCAGCAGCTCTCCTCCAGGGAGACCACTTCCCAGCTGCCCCCAACAGACCGCACACGCATGCACACGCGCACACATGCATGCACATGCACACATGCACACGCACGTGTGCACACACACGGACGTACGCACGCACGCACACACATGCATGCACACGCACACATACCCATACCCACACACACACACAGGTTCAGGGCCCAGCCACGCCACGCCATGGGAGAGGAGAATGGCCCAGCTTCCATTTACAGGATTTCACACTTGGAAAAGGTTAAGTTTTGCGTTTTACAGGTTACTGTGGCCTTTAAATGGCATTCGGTGGAGGGGACGGGGCCCCTCCACATGAAGAGGCTTCAACCCCGCCCTGGTGGGGACACACAGCTCGCCCTGAGCAAAGCTCCCCTTCCCCCAAACATCAGTACGCCCGCCCACTGAGTAAGTGGTGGGACCCCGGAGAACAGGGGACGGAGCAGGCCGCCCAGATGCCGCGGCGTGCGGGGACGTGGGGCGGGCTCCTGCCTGCCCACAGGAAGCCCAGAGACCCCGGTTCCAGAGCTTTCTTCTTGAACCCATCAGCCTCCTGGGCTTCTGTTCTCCTCGTACGAAACGACAACTGCTTCCCACCTTGAAGACTAGAGTCTCACGAGGGAAAGGACAGACACGTTCGCATACATGCGAGCGTGATGCAAACACTTTTGCTCCTTATCTCGTGCCATGCTGCTTATTCGAAGACTCCAAAAACTAGACTGTGGCCCTGACAAACGACAACTGCCCCCCGTTTACCTCGCACTGGGAGGTCTGATACCCGCCGTACCACCCTTGCTTAGCAAGCAAGAGCACTCATTAAATATTTCCTGCCAAAATAGACCAAGAGGTGCAAGTTAAAGAAAAGGAAAAACTGATGAAGAAAGATATGGGGAAGATATCGGGGAGATCAGGCGGCCAAAGCCAGGGGAGTGGGCTCCGGGCAGACGGCTGTGGGTGCTGCCAACCAGGAAAGCAAGGTCTGACCGTCCAGGAAAGCACAGTCCTCTCGGGCCCCCTGCAGAAAAGCATACAGGATCAACACTGACCGATGCAGACCCGACACTTTAAGAAAAACACTTTTCTCTGGAGGCTGAATCGACCTGGCTGACTGGAGTTATTGTGGAAACCAGGAAGAATCCCGTCAAGCCTGCATTTGGTTTCTTGTAGACACACAGTAAGAGCTCCTTCTCCTCCCTGTGCTGTTTCACTGTACAGACAGTCAGATATTCCCCCTGGTACTGGTCACTCTAGATGCAAAGAACAACATTAATTGTCCAGGAATCATCATAACTACAGAATTCCCTTCTATAACCAAAAAAAAAAAAGGAAAAAGTAAGAATGACAAAATTTGTTCTAAACTAACGGAGAAACACTCTGATGCAGTCCCGTGTTCCTCTAAAAATCTCCGTGGTCTTCCTGACTCAGAAAAAAAAAGGTGTTTCTTTAGCGCATCAGTAGTTACCGTCATTATCTTAGGTAGAGAGAGGGGAGGAAAACAATGGAATTTTTAAAAATCTTCTTTGGGGGAGACAGGTCTATCTTACTCAGACAGAAGCGTAGCTCCATGTGGATTCGGCCTCTGCTTCCCTCTTCTCCCCTCCGTGACGGTGGGCGCGGCAGGCCTCTGGACGTGGACCCGAGGGGCCGGGCAGCAAGCCCACCTCTCAGCTCTGCTCTGACACAATGCCCCAGTCCCTGTGCCTGATGCCCTATTCTGGAACCTTCCAGAAGCGGGCCTTGCCTGGCACAGCCCCACCCACGGCCCTGGGCACAGAGCTGCTGGCTCAAACGTCTACCAAATCAAGGCGCCATCCACCCTGCCTCCTGGTTCCCAGGCGCCACCCACCTGGGCCCCCGGGCTGCGCTAACCACCAGGCTAGCTTCTCTCCCTCCCCTGCAGTTGGCTCTGTCTCCCCAAAGCCTGTGTCACTGCACGGGGCAGCTGCCGTCGACTCCCTTCCACTGTGGCTGACCGCAGCAGGTGCTGTGGTCTGCCGGCCAGGTAGCCCCCTGGCACCCCCATCCTTTCAGGACAGAAGCGCTCACCCCCGGCTGCTGGGAAGGTGGACATCTGACAGCTCTCAGGACACTGAGAAGACTGCCCGCCTCCAGCGGCTGGATAATGTGGGGTACAGAGAGGCCTCTGCCGTGGCCGCAGCGGCCCCACCCCGCTGCCTCGGCCCCCCACAGGTGCTGGCCTGAGCGCACTTCGGGTGAATGTCCTACAGGCAAACCTCTGCCTCGAGTCTGCTTCCCAGGGAACCGACCGCGCCGAGGTCTTCTGCCTCGCCTCGTCCGGAATTCCTTGGAATTCTGCAGACAACCAAGGGGTCCGTTCTGGGCACCCACCTTGGATGCCTAACAAGCCCTTTCCAGACGTTAGAGTCACATCTTCAGAGCCCCACGTCCAGCCTGGTATGGGGAGCAGTCAGGGCCGGCAGAGTAACAGCCCCCGACCGTCCAGAGCCCGATCCGCGAACCTGTGAGCGCGTTACCTCACGCACGTGACCTCACGCACGCACGTGACCTCACGTGGCCCAAGGGGCTCTGCAGCTGCGACTGGGGCGAAGGGGAGAGGTCCTGATCGTCGGAGGGATCGCTTGAGTCTTGGAAATGGAGGCCGTCTTGGCTGTGGCCAGCGGGAGATGGGATTAAGGAAGACAAGCAGAGGGGTGGAACCGGGGGCTTTGAAAGGAGAAGGAGCTAGAACGCCAAGGAAATGGATTCTCGCGAGCCGCCAGGAAGGAGCGCCCCTGCCAACACCCTGAAGCCCAGGGAGAGGCGTCGGATAACGTGTTTTAAGACACGGCATTTGTGATAATTCGCAGTGACAGCAACAGGAAACTAACATGGGGAGAGAACGAGGGGAAAGGAGGACATTTACTCCCGCCCCCTCCCTTCAGGCTTGATCAAGCCTCACCAGCAAAGCTCCACTTTGTTCTCCACAACTCCAACCCGGGGCAACTCTGGGTGATACAAACAATCCCACACAGCTTTCCAAAACCAACGATTTCCCATCCTCAGAGTGAAGAAGAGTCTTAATCTCATGTCCAAGGACAAGACATTTCCTGACAGATGATTCCTCATCTTATCGTAACCTCCTATAGCCGAGAGGCAGAAGACTGGTGATAAATGAGTGGGACTCTCTGCTTGTTGCCACTTCAATTTCAAAATAAAAAATAGAATCCTAAGGGTTTCCTAGCTCAGTAAAGGCATATAGCTGAAAAATAATACTTCCTATCTAAATTTTTTTTATTTTGAGCCTAAGAAGAACTATAGTTTCTGTATGAAACAGTGTTAATCTGAGTAACATGGCAACAGTGGGCTTCTCTAGCTTCAGTATCTATTTACTTTTAAAAAAACAGGAACTGCCTTTTGAAATACCCCTGCAAAATATAACTCAGAGCAAATGGATAGAAACACAAACACACTCAGTATGTCTCTTAATAGAGCAGTAATTACCATGTGAATGTGTGTTGGGACCATCCTAGAATTTAATTTGCATGGTTTGCTATCTTAAAGAGAAGCAGGAAAATTCATATAGAGTTAGAAAGTGTGAGATAATCCCAGTAAAGAATTCTTCTCCCTGGTTATAAAGACAAATAGCCTAAATATAGCTGCAGAAATTACTTGACTTTGGCTCACATGTTCAAAAACGCCCTTATCTGCCATCAAGAATGTTGGTATGGGAAGTCCATGGCATCAGAAGACCCCAAAATAGCACCATTCAAGATGATGAACTGCTTTGATTACACAAATCGTGGGGTGTCGTTAACGGCCCAGTCTCCCAGTTCCGGGAGCCCATCAGAAGGCGGGTTTCCCGACCCCACCAAGGGCCACCGAGGAGAGGCCTCGGGGGTCACAGGCATGGCAGGCGGGTGAACCTGGGCTCCTGGCCTTTTCAGTGACCCCGCAAGAGTGGTCGTCCCAACCCACAACAGGTCGAAAGGGCTGTGTGTCTACACCCAAAGCTGGAAATCACAGCCACCTTAGGAAACAGGCTCTCCTCCACTGCTCTCGTAAATTGTGAGAACATCTTTTGGAGCAGGTGGCATGCATTCTGGAGGGCACTCTGTCAGTGTGAAGCGATTACAGGTCTGGAAACTGAGGAACTGCGAATGAGTTCCCTCACTTACCGGCTGTGTGACTTAGAGGCAGCCACCTAACCTCTCTGAGGCTCTGTGGACTAACTAGTCTGCAAAATGAGCGCGTCTGCCTTCTCACAAGGCTGTTGTTATGATTAAATAAGGTAATGCATGGAAATGCAATTAACTGTAAACCGGAACTCTTGATTTTAGACATAAAATGCTAGTTTTATTGTTGAAAAATAAAAAGGCCTTGAATACCAGATGTGAGCAGTTTCAGGTGGATTGTTTCCCACAGAAGAGGTGCACGAGTCTATCAACACATCAGTGCACACAGGACTGAGAGGAAATGAGGGGTCTTCAGGCTGGAGCCAGGGAACAATGAAGACCCAGTCAGAAAGGAAGCTGAGGCAGTGGTCCAGGCGAGGCTTGAGGGCTGGTACTCCAACAACCTTCCGTGGGGAGACACGTAAGGAAAGACGACTTCTTCCATGGGCGATGGGACTGGGCAGGATTAGGGGTGCACTAACTAGCTGCAGCCTTTCTCTCCCACTCAAGAAAGCTTATGGGAATGGAAGTGAGTGAGAAAAGCTAACCTGGAATCCACCACAATTAAAAGAACACAATTAAGGGAGCAGATGTAGCTCAGTGGTTGAGTGCCTGCTTCCCACGTACAACGCCCCAGATTTGATCCCTGGTACGTTCTTAACTTAGACACTGTAACTTCAGTGCCATTAATCAATATTAATTACGGCGTACCTGATACTTCATTTGGGAGTTTCTGGGAGTTAAGTTTTCCGGTCGTATGGCTGGATAGCAAGCCTCTCCAAAACACAGTGGCTTATTAAAACCACGACAACATTATTTTGTTCACAAATCTGCAATTTAGGCAGAACTTGGCAGGGATAGCTCATCTCTGCTCGGCTTCAACTGGGGCAGCTCAAAAATGGGGTGGGGGCCTGGAACCATCCAAAAGCCCACTCACAGGTCTAGCCTATAGGCTCCGAAAACTCAAACAACTCGGGGCTGGGACAGCTGGGGGTCCGAGGGCTTCATGTGGTGTCTCCTCACGGTCTGTGATTAGGGACTTCAGGGTAAGTAGATTTCTCACAGCTCAGGGCTGCAGAAGCGCACAGAGAGGGAAAGGGAGGGGAAGGAGAGAGAGGAGGAGGAGGGCGCGTGCCGGGTGGAAGCTGTCTCGTGTTTCTAGCTGGCTTCCGAAAGCACACAGCACCATTCTGCCATGTTCTAGTTTTCAGGATTGAGTTGCTAGGGCTGGCCTAGCCCTTCGGGGAGCGGGGGGGACGACGAGACTCCCCCAAATACAGCGGCTTATTAAAACTATTAAAACCTCCACCTTAAGTGCAGACGCAGGGAGGAAGACGGCTGAAAACCTGACTGAGGTATGTGAGAGCGAGTGAGATGTGAGAACGTTCTAGAATGCCGACTGCGGACCTGGAGAGCGTCACCTCCACAGAGAGCCCTGGAGCCAGGAGGAGTCAGAGGTCACCTGGGGAGGGACCTCCACAGCCAGGGAAATGCAAGCTGGAGGAAACCACCAAAAGAAAGGGAAAAATAAAAACTGCGGAAAGGGGCACCAGGTTGTGCTAAGGAAGCAGCCAGGAACACAAAATTTGGGGACCTGTTTATTTCTCCTGTTCAGACAAGCAGCAAACATTCCTCAGCACGTAGACTGATTGCCTCAGAGACTCTGGTGGCCTGTTAGTTAAAATTATCCATTTCCCTGAATACCACCCAAACAGTCAACTTTTGGAGCTGAAGTTTTTCCCAAGTGAGTCAGAGGCCCTTCCTCTGCTGATAAGAGCAAACTGCAGCAGCCCCAGAGGGACGGTTGGCTACACCCTCCTCTGTCAGTCCCCCTGCCCAGCACCAAAACATTCTGAGGGAGCTCGATAACAAGAACAGGTCCCATGGACTTTTGTTTTTTTTTTTTCAGGCACCGGGGCCAGGGATTGAACCTGGGACCTTGTATGTGGGAAGCAGCGCTCAACCACTGAGCCACATCGGCTCGCCTGAGTTGGTTTTTTCATTTGTCTGCTTGTTGTTTGTTTTTAGGAGGCACCAGGGACCAAATCCAGGACCTCCCATGTGGGAGGCAGGCACTCAACCGCTTGAGTCACATCCATTCCCCTCCATCAGCAGTTTTTAAAATCCAGTTGGACGATGGATGTATGGAAGCCATTATATTCCTCTCTTTAAATGGTGTGTTCTGCCTGAGAGTGGTGCAGATGGTCCTAAAATAAAAGTGCTCCCTTGTGGTTAAAAGCAAGTCCACCTGAGAATCTCTAGACAAGGGCAGGGAAGCCTGTTCTAAGGGTATGTCAGCTCCTGGCTCTCAAGGGGAAGGGAGGCAGAGGCAAAATCAGGCCTCAAGTAAGGATAATGCAGCTTCCAGACTGGAGGGATGGCATCAAGGAAAAGGGAAACACACACAGAGCTGTCATCTTTCTCCTCGTTTGGGTCTGATCTGGGCAGAGGAAAGCGACTTTCTCTCTCACGTACAACATCAGAGAGACCGAGGGGTCTACAGGAGCCGAGGACTGGCTGGCTGAATCAGAAATCCTCACCATTATGGCTTTTAACAAATGCCAACTAAAAAGAAGAGGCTGGTAGCAGCGCACTAATTACAAGTACTCAGAGGAGCTGTAGATACGTGAGGCATGAGATCACAGAAGGTCTTCAGAACCCAAAGTATTGTAAGCGAGGGGGGAACGTTTAAGCTTCCTTTTAAAATCAAAGAAAAACCAGCATCGAATTAAACCACCAGATGGAGATTCGTGATGAAGCACGTCACTCATGAGGAGGGATGTTTCTTTAAACCTTGTTCTTCTTGCATACGTGACTTCAACATTACTTGACGGTTATGCTTTATCATTTGGTAAATATTTTGCCGTCGTGTAGAAGCACAATGCATTGACTCCCATGCTAAACTCTGTTATCCAGGCCTAACCACCGGGTCTGGACGCCACAGGCACTGCCTGGCCACACTGCAGGAGAAATTAGAAACTACCAGCAGAGAGCCTTGCATTCGCTCTCCTCCAAAGTGGTAGCACACGTCAAGGATCAGTAAGGAGGCCAGCAAAGGGCTAGAAAGAGCATAAGGAATAAACTGGGCCTATTTACACAAACGGAACATCATAGTGGCAAAAATGAGCTGCACATTCACGCAACAACGTGCATGAATCTGAGAAACACGAAACAGTAAGTTTAAAAAATCACAAATTGAAAGCTGCAAGAGCAGCCACTCCCACCACCACCACGAGAACAAGCCAGATTAGCTACAGAAGCATAACTTCTAAAGCCCGTGAGGGAGCTGAGGGGGCAAAGAAGCCTAAATACGTCAAGCCCTTCCCAAGGCAAGAGGCCATCAGCCGCTTCCATCCCTACGGGAGTGATGAGGCTTTCTCCAGTCGTAAGGAGAAATCAGCTAAAATTCTAACCAGCTTTTAATGGCCACACGTGGACTGCTATGATGCACTAGAGTTCCAAGGACCAGTCCCAGCCAAGCTTGCCCATGGATCTCCAGCAAGAGTACACCAAAGGCTGACAGGGCCAGAGAGCTGGGGGACATCACCCTGAGAACCATGGAAGCCTTTCCAAGGGCCAGGCAGTGCCAAAAGCAGGGGCCAGGCAGAAAAATGGAGAGAACCCTTCCTAAGGCACTCCAGTACACCCAGGGCAGTGCAGTAGCTCTCCAAAGGCCAGGGCAGGGCAGCAGTGTCCTGGGGCACAGGAAGCTGGAGAAGGATGGGCAGCAAACAGAACTCCCCAGCGACCTAAGAGCTGGCACATAGGCTGAAAAAAAAAAAAAAAAACAAAGAGAAATCTTCCACAGTTCAGCAAACTGGTACTATGCTATGTAAAGCTTAGAGAAATATTCAAGGTTTTGCCAGGACTCAGATCCCAACCCCTGCTAAAGCGGAAGTCCAGATTCTTCCAGCAAAAAATTCAAAGGCAGTGGTGAAACTAATCTAAATAAATATGCACCAAAGCCCCCACCCATTTCGATGACAACTTAGACCATGCTAGCAGTCTAGAAAGAGAAGGAGCATGTCCTTCATGTCACTTCAGCCTCCACAATTCTTATACACGTCTGACATGCAATAAAAAATTACAAGGCGTGCAAAGAAGAAAATATAACCCATAGTCAAGAAAAGAAATAGCCAAAAGAAGTAGACCCAGGAATGATACGGATATTGGACTTCTGAGACAAGGACCTTAAAAGAGCTACAAAAAAATAAGGGATCTAATGGAAAGCATGGGCATGAACAAATGGAGAATTTCAGAGAGGAATGGTGTGACAGTCAATTTCATGTGTCAATTTGACTAGGTTATGATATCCAATTGGTTGGTCAAGTAAGCAATGGCCTGAGTGTTACTGTGAGGAGATTTCACACTGGGATTTGCACCTATAGAGAGTTAGTTGCATCTATGGCAGAGTGCATCTACAATCAACAAATGAGACTGCCCTCAACAATGAGGGGACACTTCTCATCCAATCACTTGGAGTGCTTAAAGCCAACACTGAGCATTTCAGAAATCAGAAAAAATAATGTCTCTATTTCAGCCAGCCAGCTTCTTCCAGGGGAATTCAATGTCATCTTCATTGGAGTTTCCAATTTGCGGCTACTCCTGAGGGATTCAACTTCGCTTTTATCAGAGTTTCCAATGTGCGACCTGCCCTATGGAACTCAGACTTGCCAATCCCCACAGGCGCAGAAGTCAATTCCTATAATAAATCTCTTAATATTTACATATATATGTGTATATATACATACGTGTACATATGTGTGTGTGTGTGTGTGTATATATATATCCATACATATAGCCTGTCAATTCTGTTTCTCTGGAGAGCCCTAATAAAAATGGAATTACATGTAAATAAAGGAGTCATGTGGAAATGCTGAAAATTAAAAATAAGATATCAGATATGGCTTAACAAAGACAAGACCCAGCAGAGGAAATGATCTGTAAACTTGAAGACAGACCAATAGAAATTATCCAAACTGAAAAAATATCCAAGATACATGAGACAATATAAAATGGTATAATAGATAAGTAATTGGCGTCCCAAAAGGAGGGGAGAGAAAAGGGGGCAGAAGAAATAGTTGAAGAAATAATGGATGAAAATTTTCCAGAACTGACGGAAGATATCAATCCACAGATCCAAGAATTTCAAGCAAATTCCAAGCAGAAAATAAAGAAAATCACATGCATGTCATAATTCAGCTGTTGAAAGCAAAAGATACAGAGAAAATCACCTGGAGCACACAATGCATACATAAAGAAAAATGTTAAAAATAACAGCTAACTTCTCATCAGAAACAAAGGAGGCCAGAAGACAATGGAATAGTATCCTCAAAGTTCTAAAAGAAAAAAACTGTCAGCCAAGAATTCTATATCCAGGCAAAATATTCTATAAAAATGAAAGCAAAATAAACATTTTCAGAAAAAGCAAAAACCAAGAGAACTTGCCACCAGCAGATATGCATATAAGAAAGGCTAAAGAAAGTACTTTAGGCAAAAGGAAAATGAAATAGATGGAAGAAATAAATAACACCAAAAAGGGTAAATATATGAGAATAAATGTGTAAGTCCATTTTAAATTATGTCTATTTTATAAATGCACATCTGGATGTGATATATTTTATATACAAGTTTTACTTTAAAGTATTCTTATCTATGTGTGTAGGTGTGTGTATATATATGTTTTAAATATTGCTGACTGTTTAAAATTAACTTATGAGGTTTATTGCACACACATATATAAAAATAATGCAATAAGAGCACAAAGGCTGGGAGAGAAAGTGGAATTATATTTTAGGTTTCTTGAATTATTTGTGAAGCACAATATTATTATTTGGAGGTAGTATAACAGGTTAAAGATGACTATTGTAATCTCTAAAGCAACTACTTAAAAGTAACATAAAGAAACACAGGTAAAACAAATTTTAAGGAGCTAAAATGGAATGCTAAAAATATGTGATTCACCTAAAAGAAGACAGGAAAGAAAAAAAGAGAAACAAAATATGAGACAGGTAGAAAATAAATGCAGAAGTAAAAGCATTCTTGAAAAGACTGCCTTAAACACTATGTGACACTACCTCAGGCTAAAATACATATTAAACCCATGCTACCATAGAGAAACGACTACATGAGCCATAATGTATTTATAAAGAAAAATAAGCCAAACAAAACAACTTATGGTTTGGGGGTGCACACATCCCAAAACGCGGAGGAAAAGAAAAGGCAAGGGGCTGATGACGACAGAGACGGCGAAGGCCTCAGAGCGCAGGCCGCGGGAGCGCAGAGGTCCACCCTGGCTCCTGAGCTGCGCGGTTCTTTCACGGCTCCTCTTCACGTTATTCTCAAACTTGCAAGTGTGTCACACATAATCTTCTGTATGGCTGTAACAATTACATTTTTTAAAGGAGAGAATTTAGGAAGTAGATCACCCAGTTTATAAAAATAAGCTTGAACTGGAATCAATCTTTATATTTAGTAAAGAGCCAAACAAGAACATCAGATGGTCTCAACCCTTCTGAACCAACTGATATTTCACTGGATCCAAAGGTCTGGATGTCACTAACTCTAAGTATCTATTGACCACCAGCATTTTTCCTTTCTTAACAATCTCAGCTACAAAAGAATGAAAGCACTTCCTCGAAACCCTTAATCAAAATTCTCTTGCTGAGACATAATAACCCTGTCATGAATAAATTATGTGCAGCACTGTTCTGCAAAAGAAAAAAAACCTGTCCAGGTTCCGCAGATATGGCCCATTCAATAACTGACCATCACTGCCCGGCTGGAGGAAGCCACACGAGCCCTTCCTGCATGATCTGGCATCGTGTCCCACTAGCTGAAGAGAATGCAACATAACAGGAGTAATCAATAGTATCCTTAAGAGTTTTATTGGATAAATTCAAGTATCCAAAATCAAGAACCTATAAAATGGGAAATTATTAGGTGCTGGTGGTTCTTAGATAACAGTCATATAAATTATACAATATCAGAGAGCTCCATTTGCTTAAAGTATTTAACCAAAATATGAAACATACTAGAAAAAAGTCTTAGCCAAAACAACATCCTAGCTCTATCACTAGTTTTCTAGGTTAACTAAGAAAATCTTTTTTTTTTTTTGCTTCAATTAACACATTTGAAAGAGATGATCCTAGATTCTGAATGCAGAATTACATCAGATAATCAAAGTATCTAAGATATATGTAGACATTATTAACCATAAATTTTATTAAGTATGCAACTTTATTAAAAAAACAACACTGAAGCACAAGGAGGTTATTTTTTCAAAGTGTTTCAATATCACCACTATTTCAGCATACGACAGAGATGTGTGGGGCCAGCTATAGACCAGGCACTGCTCTGGGCACTGGGGACGCAGCAGTGGACAAAGCAAATGGAGTCCCTACAGGCGCGGCAAGAGCACAGACGACGGGCTGGCACATCACGGCACGAGATCATTAGAGAGCCTCGAAGTCACCTACCATCCTAGTGGGATCCCAGGGGGTCATCAAGTGGCCTGGCTCCCCCTACTCATGGCAGCCAAGGCGCCTACTGCCCGCCCGCGGTGTTCCCCGATGCACGGCACATTTGGCAAAAGGAAGACGGGCAGCTTGGCAGGTGGCTTCCAGGATGGCGGAGGGCTGAGAACAGGCGGGCCCTTCTGCGGCCTGTGGGCAGCAAGCACGTCCTACGAGAGAAGAAAGGGCTGGACCCACGACGACCGCAAGTGGCGCTCCGGTTTACTGGAGACAGCCCCCAGGCCCATCTTCACGGCCAACGTGACCCCAGGTCCAAACTGACTGCCAAAGTCATCATTTCCTCCGGGGGGGGTAGCGTAGTAGAAGAAGAAGAGAGGAAGGGAGAGGAGGAGGAGAAGGGGAAAAGAGAGCAAGAAGGAAGGATAGGGCTTTATTTTTTAAAAGCCACCAGTGGACTGCCTGTGATGAGCAAGTCTGAGAACGCCCGCATTCTCCGGCGTTTGGGCAGCGGCGGCTTCCCGCCGTCCGAGCTGTCCCAGCACCCAGAGGCCGTCGAGGCGCCGCACCCGATCCTGCTGGGAACAGGCACCTCTGGCCTCCCAGGCGGTTTCCTTCTTTCTGCCCCTGTGAGCAAGGGGCTAGAAAACGCCAAGCTTCAGCAGCAAAGACTCGTACTTTCAAAATTGCCAGTATAAATGAAAGCAAGCCACGGGTGCGTGTGCCAGGAGGAGCAAGGGGGACGCTGACCAGGCCCACTGGCCTGCTCAGACCACAGCTCTGGGGGCGGGAGCATGGTGACGTGGCACCGTCCCCGGTGAGACCCACGAGCCCGAAGGAGCAGCGAGATGCCCCCAGAGGCCGGCTGCCCTCCTTCCCTCATCGGCAGGGCCAGGAGATGCCAGGAAGCGGGTCACCTCTCAGGGCTCCGCAGGCTGAGGGAAAGCTGCCTGAGGATGCGTGACGAGCACAGCCCTGCCGGCTTTCTCTCCTCGCCGCTCTGGAACGGTGACGCTTCAGAGACGAGCGGAATCCAGACCCTGCTTCCTGGGCAGGCTTCCTGGAGGTCTGGAGAAGGCGACCCCAGACACCCCGAGGGGAGCGGAGCCAGGCCCCTCGGATCGGCTACCAGGGTCACGCCTGCTAATCCCTCCCTTCAAAGTCTCTCAGGAAAGGGCCACCAGAGTCCTTGGGAGGCTGTTTCCAAGGGAGACGCCCATAACATGTACTGTTCACTGAGCTCTTGTTTCAGACACAGAACTCAGTATGTTTTTTTTCCATTTAATCTTCAAAGCATTTAAAAGGAGGTATTATTGACCCCATTTTACAGATGAGGAAACTGAGGCTCAGAAAACCCCGGTACTTTGCTCGGTGTCACTGAGCAGGTGAGAAGCCCGGGCTGCTCCTCCTCGGTCCAGCACGATGGGACAGCGGCAGCGCTGGTGCGGCAGGAGCTGCGTCACTCATCAGCCCTGGGGGTGGCCACCCCATCTCAGGGTGGGAACAGTCACTCCCCCCGGGCCTTCCCCAGCGTAAAGACAAGATCAGCACCTGCTGCTGAGCTCCAGTAAGTCCACTTCTCTCCGGCAACCTTCCCTGTCCATCGGTTCAAAGTCGGAAATGTGGGGTGGGGTAGGAGAAGGGTTGCAGAAAAGAGAGTTCTGAAACTACTGAGAAGTTACGTGTTTCTCTTTCTTTTCAAATGCTATATCTGCCTTTGTGTAACTATCTGCGGAAACACGGATTCCGATGCTCAAAGATGAACTCTACTAATAGGGAAGCAATCTGGACATGAAATAAGACCACCTGTACGGGGGCTCCCATAGTATGTGCTCAATTAACAACAAAAGGGCAGGAGGCAGGCAGGCAGTAAGCAGGCAAAGGCGGCACTTCCTCTTAATGCGCCTTTGGTCTTTCATTTTCTATGCATGTGGCTAATTGGTTCTTTGAGTTTTTATCAAATTAATTTGGTCAAAGTTATTTAATCTCACTCTGCCATTAGCGGTGAATAAAGAACTTACAAGAAGTCAGTGACAAATATTCTTTAGCCAAACCACAGCGTTCTAGGCTCGGACAGCCCTACGATGATCCTCCCCTCAACTGAGGCATCATGCCGGGGGGCCTCCTGGTGCCTTGAAATGTTGAGTTGCCTCGTTGAAGCAACACCCCCCCAGAGGCCAAAATCACACACGTGTGCACACACATGCAGCGCTGCTATAAAAACGATCCTGCACGTAGAGCCAATGAAATCCCAGCGGGCACCTGCGCATTCCTACAGGCTTCCGTGAACACAACACCGACACACAGAAAGATCCGTAACAACTGCGGGCAAGGTCTTTGGGGACCTCTTGGAAAGAGCACACACACAGATCAAGAGACGAAGAAGGGTCTGTGACGGTTTGGTTAGGAGCTACATTGGGAGGAAGAAGGTAAAAGATGGGAAGTAACACCTGGGGGGAGCCTCGCCTCAGACTTGGGTGGACAGAGAAAAGGATGTACTCATCACCCTCCGTGAAACACGCTGTGGCTCAAACGCTGCTACACAATCACAGCATTCATCCATCTTCATTCTTAAAAATGCAGATAAGAGTAGAAATACCAAAACAGCGCAGTTCTGCACTTCTTTTTCCCCTAGCCTTAGGGCACGGTGGATACTTTCTAGGGTAATGAAAGCCTCACCGAAAGTGGCCTTTCGGTGAAACCCAAGGACTCGTCGTTTCAGCGCCCTGGAAGGGCCCCCTTCTCCTTTCCAGGGGTCCCCAAGGACAGGAGGCTGGCTGCGACCCAGGAAGCCCCTCCCCAGGTCCCCAGACTGCTCCAAACAGGCACAAAAGTCAAACTTCTAGGAGAGACCTGGAGAGACCCAGGAAACTCAACCACGAGGGCTGCAGTTTCCGTGGGGCCTGTGAAAACTGCTCACTACAGCCCAGGGTTCAGAAACCAAGCACCTGCCCTCCCGAGCGGAGGGCTTACGTGAAAAGCATTACAGTGTCAAGAGATGGTTCATTTCACATTGAGAAATGAGTTTGCATTTGGAATAGCAAATGCCAGGCACAAAAATCAGTTTGTTAAGTCTTATGAGAGACAAACGCAAACAAACACGAAAGTGTTTAATTACCCCTACCCCTCAGAAGCAGGTGCCCCACAGACACCCAGGAGGGCAGAGCTCCAGAGAAGAACCCTATCAACATACCACTGCCTCTTCTTGGGCAGAGGACACCAGGAATCCCATAAGGAGCTGTATTCCAAATGTCTGCCTCAATAACACAACTGCAATTGGTTCTTGGACGTGGTTAAACTGCTTTTCCTAATGACTATTAATAAACCAGAAGATCCTGCATTGCTTGACCCTGGGACAGGTGCCACTGGCCAATTCACTTTTCCTGAAAATGGTGAGAACTCACGTGTGCCTTTTTTTTTTTTTTCCCCAAGACAAAACCCCTCAAGTCCAAAAATGCCGACTCTGGAATGAGAAGTCGCCATTCAGTGTCACACCTTTCCGTAACAGGCCTAAGGTCTCCTTTCCCCTGTTCCCGCACTCGGGGAGAGCGTGTCTCCTGAGCCTTTTCCACAGAAACTTTTTTAAAGGCGAGGCGTTTGGCCACTTGGTCAATGAGAAGCTGTCCAGAGTGAGTGGCTGAGAATGAGCACGGCAAGCGGCCCTCGGCGGGCGCACGGGCGGCCCGCGCTCCGAAGCCTGCAGTAACCAAGGCGCCCGACCTTCGGCGAAGGTACAGGGGCCGCGCGGCTGGTGACCAAGAAAACAAGTCAGTTCGGCAAACTTGGAACTCGAGCCTGAGCTCCGCCGGGGACGCCCGGGGGTCGCCGAGCCACCTGCCGGAGCCAGCCCGCCTCGCCAGCACGGGTCTCCCCCCTCCGTCCCCTCGGCCCCCCGGGTCCCCGGAAGCCCGGCGCGGAACTAGCTGCACTTGTTACCTCAGCGACCTGTCGGCGAGCGCCGGGGCGCGGGGCCGCGTTACATAACCCAGGCGGGCGGGGAGGCTGCGGGGAGACCTGGGCGGGGACGGGGGGCGCTCGGGGGGCTCCCCGGCCACTTACTCGAAGGCGAAGAACAGCCCGCTGGTGACCAGGATGAGGACGAGGGTCAGGTAGAAGACGCCCGTCTGGCGGGCCATCATGATCCTGCCGTCGCAGAAGAACTTGTTCCTCCCCGGGAAGACCTCCCATTTCCTCCGCGCCGCGCCCCTCTTCTTGCGGGGCGACTCCATGGGGGAGGAGCTGCGGGTGCTGATCTGGCTGTACTCGCAGTCTTTCATGGGCGCGCCGCCGCCGGGGGGCAGCCACGCGGGCAGCCGGCGGGGGGCGCACGGCCCCAGGAGGCCCCCCGGAGCGCGGGCGCCCCCGGAGCGTGGCGGAGCGGCCCCTGCGCGGGCTCCCGGCTCGGCGACAACTTGGCCCTGGAAACCCAGGTTAACCCTTTGGCGCTCCCAACTGTCATAGCAAAACCACGTTTCTGCAGGGAGCGCGCCTGCCCGCCGCCCGCGGGAGCTGTCCCCGGCCCCGGCCAGCCCCGGCCCCGCAGAGCGGCGCGCCCCGCTCCCTCGGCCCGCGGCGCCCGGGGGTCTGTGCTCCGGAGGGGACGAGGCGGCTCCTGGGGGTCCGCGCTCCGGAGGGGACGAGGCGGCGCCCGGGGATCTGCGCTCCGGAGGGGACGAGGCGGCTCCTGGGGGTCCGCGCTCCGGCGGGGACGAGGCGGCTCCTGGGGGTCCGCGCCCCGGCGGGGACGAGGCGGCTCCTGGGGGCCCGCGCTCCGGCGGGGTCGCTGCTCGCCGAGCCCCTCGCGCCGCGGCCAGGGGGCTGCCGGCGCCGTCCTCCCGGTGGCGAAGGCTCCGTGTGGCGAAGGCTCCCGGGAGCGAGCGGAGGAAGCGGGGAGGCCGCTCGCGGCCCCGGCAACCCCTCCCAGGGGTGGGGAAAAAGCCGGCACGTTGACGCTGTCAGCGGAGCCTGCGAGCCCGCGGCGGCGCTCCCCGCAGCCGCGCCGAGTCCACGGCCCCCGCGCCCGCCGCGCCCAGGGCCCGGCTCCGAGGCTCGGGGCGGCCCGGCTCCCCCTGCCCGCTGAGGGCCAGGCCCGCGGAGCGCCGCCGGCGCGGGGGGCGGGGGCGCGGGGGCACCGCCACGGCCACTTGTTTGCCTCGGCGCAGCCCCGCGCGGCGCCCGGAGCGTGTCCGCCTCCTCCCGGCCGGCCTGGGCGGCGGCACCTCCCCTCCTCCGCGGCCGCCCCTCTTCCTCCCGCTCCTCCTCCTCGCCCGCGAGCCCCGCGCCCGGCACCCAGCCCGCGCCCGGCCTCGGGGGGCCCGCCCGCTCCTCCGCCTCGCCGCGCGCTCTCCGGCCGCGCGATCCCCGCCTCCGGGCCCCCGCCCGCCCCCGCTGCCTCCCCGGGCCACGCACATGCCCACGGCCGCGCGCAAAGCCCGGGGCACGAGGGCTCCCCGCGCGCGGAGCGGCCCCCGGCCCGGCTCCTCCTTCCTCCCCTCGGGCGCGCGTGGGGGTTGCGGGGGTCTCTGCGGGTGCCCGGGGGTCGGAGCGGGGGCGGGCGCCGGACCCTCGGCGCCCCGAGCTGCCGCCCCGCACGGGGACCGGGCGAGCGGGACTCTGGTCCCGCCGGCCGCCGCCCCTGCGCCGCCCCCTCCACTGCGCCTCGGGCTCGCTTTACTGCTGCCTCCGGGCCCCGGCTGCGAGGGGGCTGCACCCGCCCGGGGCAGAGCCGGGGCGCTCGGCGCTCGAAAGCCCGCTTCCCGCCGCGGCCCACTGGGCTGCGTGGTTCGGCCCCGGGCCCGGCCCCGGGAGAAGCCCCGCGCGGGGCCACGGAACTACGAGTCCCGGCATGCGCCGCGGCCGCGTCCTGCGCCCGGCCCTTCGCGCGGTGCACTTGCTCGTTGTTTAACCGCCGCTGCACCCCCGAGCGGCACAGTCACCCGTGGAGGGACTCGGCCACGTGCCGAGCTCGCAGGGCTGCCGGGCAGGCGTGCGCTGAGCCCGAGCCCCGGCACTTCCCTGGCGAAGCACTGCCTGGGTGGGCAGGGCCAAAGGCAGGTGAGGGCGCTTTATCCCAGAGGGAGAGAGGCACGGGGCCAGGTGCCAGGAGTCAGGGACACGTGGTGCAAGGGCGAGGGAGTCCGGAGTGAAAAGGGGCTTTCCAAGGGTTAGGCTCCGGGGAGAGTGGGCGGGATCTTGACTCCAAAGCGCTGGGCTGGAATGGTTTCAGATGCTGTGTGACAGCAGTACCTCTTACAGGGACCATTGTGACGGCGCCGTTTTTAAAAAGCAACTGGCAAGCCTCAGACCCTTCCGGCGAAAATGCACATACGCTCTTCTTGTCTGTCTGCAGCCAATGGAGTGACAGGCAAGTATTACTCTGTTAATGCTTCCTGCCCTTTCTCTGGGAATCCAGTGCACTAAGCCAGACCCACTGACTTAACGGCTCTTATGTCTTCTTGGAAGACCTAATTTTTCTGGCCTCATGGTTACACTTTTTTAAAAGTCCTTGTCTGTTAGAAATATATTCTAAAGTATTTGTGAGTGAAATGATATAAAGTCTGGAAATGTACTTTATTTTTTTAATTAATTTTTTAAAAAGATACTTAGATTACATAAATGTTACACAAAAACTGTAAGGATTGTCATATGCCCCACTCCCCACACCTCCCACACCCTCCCACATAAACATTCTTCATTAGTGTGGCACATTCACTGCAATTGATTGATGCATCCTCAGGGCTTTGCCACTGAGCATGGACCATAGTTCACATTGTAGACCACACTCTCTCCACACAGTCCTGCATGTGATGATATAAAATGGCCTGTATCTGCCATTGCAGCATCACTCAGGACAACTCCCAAGTCCCAAAAAAGCCCCCGTATCACACCAGTTTTTCCCTCTCCCTGCCCCCAGAGCCTCCAGTGGCACTGGCTCCACATCAATGTTGCAATTTCTTCCACTGCGAGAATCACAACATGTCCATAGTAGAATACCAGAAAGTCCACTCTAGTCCGTAGCTCTGCCCCCAATCCTGAGGATTCTGGGATGGCAACGTCCACTCCACCTCCAATTGAGAGGGCGCTTATATCCCATGGGGAAGATGGATAGGGCTTTCCTGCTTGCAGCTGCAGACTCTCTCCGCTCCCTGGGATGGCCGTGCAAATGTACTTTAAAGCACTTCAGCCCGCCCACTCCTCCAAAACATGGTGGTACAGATGAAACAACATTGGCAAACTTGAAAATTGTTAAGCTAGGTAGTGGGTATGGGCTAGGTATCTATCGCTGCAAATCACTGCTAACTTCTGACTTAAAACAGTGCACATCTGTTATCTCAGTTTCTGCGGGGCGGGCGGCAGGCACACGGAGTCCTCTACTCACGGTCTCACAAGCTGCCAGCGTCCAAGCTCCCTGAGGTCACTGGCAGAAGGCCTTTCCTTGCAGCTGTAGGACTGAGGGTCCTGACTTCTTATTGGCCGCCGACAGGACACTGCCCTCAACTCCTAGAGGCCACCTGCAGTCCCTGCAGTTCCTTGTCACGTGGGCTTTCTCAACATCAAGCAAAGAGAATCTCTACAGCGAGTCTGCGAGCAAGATGGAACTGTGCGTAGCCTCCTGTTGGTTAAAAGCAAGTCATAGGCTGCCCACACACTTGAGAGCTTGTGACCACGAGGTGGGGATCAAGTGGGGCGGGAGGACCCACACACACAGAGTTTGTCCACCACTGTATATAAATGGGTTCATTGTGCTAGTCTATCTACTTGTGTTTATGTTTGAAATTTTCCATAATGAGAAGAAAGGAAAATAATTATTTCTTTTTTAAAAGTCTCCCAAATTAAATTTTTTGGAGCAAGTAAATTTCTAGCTCAGCTGATGTGATTGTACTTGTCTTCCTAAGGATGATTTCCCACTCCATGTTTCCCGAGACCCACGGCAAGTCATTCACCTGCACAGGTGACGTGCACTGTAAGACATTCACTGGAACCTGGCCTAACAGCCGTGGATTCTGGCTCACACTGAAAATCTACTCTGTAAGGCCTGGTAGATTTCATTCATTCATTCTTTCCTTCATGTGTTAGTCAGCCAAAGGGGTGCTGACGCAAAGTGCCAGAAATCTGCTGGCTTTTATAAAGGGTATTTATTTGGGGTGGAAGCTTACAGCCACCAGGCCATAAAGCATAAGTTACTTCCCTCACCAAAGTCTGTTGCCACGTGTTGGAGCAAGATGGCTGCCAACATCTGCGAGGGTTCAGCCTTCCTCTTCCTCGTAAGGCTCCGTGGTCCCAGCTTCTTCTGGTCTCAGCTGAAGGTTAGCATAAGGCTTGTCTCTCTCCCTGGGCTTGCTTCTTTCTGGGCTCAGCTGCTCTGGTCTCTCCAGAAGGCCAGCCGTCGACTATGAGGCTCGTCTCTCTTCCCGAGGCCTCTGCCGTGTCTAATGGAGCCTTCTCTCTTTCCTCACGTATCTGCTTCTCTGTGTGTTTACTTTCTGGGGATCCAGCATCAAAACTTTAACTCTCTCCTTTACCATGTGGTTTCCTACTGACGTGGCCCAATCAA
>JAQZBX010008332.1:0-46221 GCA_029593785.1 Cabassous unicinctus
TGTGTTAAGCACCACAGGCAGGCTTATAACTCACGAATCTCTATGGTTCAGTCCACACCATCGATCTGTCCAGATAGATGTCCCAAGCTTCTTACTCCACACACCCACAGCACAGACACCCATGCCGCACCCTGTCCACTCTCTGCCGTGATCTGGGAGCTGCTTGCAGTCGCCCTCCTAAGCCGACGCCATCTTTTTCCTACGGTGGACACATCTCAGATGATAGCTTAGAGAAGCAACCTGGCCCCTCTTTTTCTGTAGCCATAGAGCTGCTTCTTTAGTGGAGGTGGGGTAAATCAGATATACACAAGCTAAAGCATCTACCTCTTGATTTCTAGATGGAGAAGTTGTTTCTGTGAGACTTACAATTTTTTAAAAAATAATTTGAAGAAAAATAAACGATTCATTTCAATTTAGGCAAGAACTATTTTTTATAAAGAGAATTGTTGTAATTTCATTAGTTAAGACTTACAATTTTCATAACTTTAAAGATTTCATATACATAATGGAAATTTATCTTATTAGCATTCATACTTGTTTATTAATATAAGTGTTTATTTAATTTTTGGCCATTTGAATAGAGCTCTTTTAGAAGATTTCATTTATCAATTTAATATTACCACCAAGAGGTATTAAAATATACACTGGCACTAAACAAACAGACAAACACAAAAAGAGTTAAGACACACTGACAGAAACATAGAGCTCATTAACTTGACTTATAATTCTTACACCTTTGATATGATTACTTTTAGGCTTTTCATTATTTTATCTTTGATTTTACTGCTTTTAAGATTTTTTTCTTTGGAATCTGTGTTGCTTGTAATATGCAAGCTTGCTATTAGAAACACTTTTTGTAGTAATCAGTAACAGTTAGGAATGTTTAAGCATTATAAATGCAGCTAAGATTTTTTAAAACATATTTTTTATTTTTTATTTTTTTTAAAAGGTATTTAGATTACATAAATGTTACATAAAAATATACAGGGTTCCCATATGCTCTGCTTCCTTCACCTCATTTTCCCATATTAACAACATCCTTCATTAGTGTAGTACATTCATTACAATTGATGAAAACATTTTACAGCATTGCCACTAAGCATGGATTATAGTTTACATTGCAGTTTACACTCTCTCCTGCACAATTTTGTAGATTATGGCAAGATATGTAATGGCCTATATCTGTCATTGTAATGTCATTCAGGAAAATTCCCAAGACCCCAAAATGCCCCTATATTTCACCTGTAGTTTCTTCTCCCTACCCTCAGAAGCTCCAGTAACCACTGCCTCCACATGAGTGATATAGTTTCTTCCATTGCTAGAATCACAATAGGTCTATAGTAGAATATCAGTAAGTCTACTTACTGGTCCATAATTCATTCCTCAATCCTGAGGACTCTGGGATGGTGCTGCCCACTTCAACTCCAATTGATAGGAGGCTTTGATCCCATGGCACAGATGGATGGGACTCTCTTGCTTGCAGCTGCAGACTCTCTCAGTTCCTTGGGATGGTCATTGTCCATCATCATCTCCTTATTAGTTGTCCTGGGTGAGTCCAATGAACTGGAAAGCAGGTATTGCAACTTCATTGAATTTCAGAGCCCAGCTGACCCATGGACTGCCCAAAGATTAAAGTCTCTCAGATGTACACCTATCAAATCAAGCACTAACTATAGGTTCAAATAAAAGGGACAGAAGAGGCATTGTAGAGAAGTTAGATCTGCTTCCAACTCTGCCACACTTGGGAGCACATACTCCAAAGTAGAGACACTGGCAAGGCACCAAACTCCAGAGTTATCCATCATGATTGTAGGTCCTGGGTGTCTCCAGAGCCTTCAGGATCCCCACTATTTGAGGTAGTATCTACCTTGGCTATCTATGAGATCCTGCTGAGACATGCATAAGTGTTACCTCTCTGATGACCTCCTGACTCACTTTGAAGTCTCCCAGCCATATATATTCATTTATCTTTACCATTTCTCCCTTTTATTCAGGGTCTTTTTCCAGTTGTATCACCAGCCCATGCTTGGTAGTAATCCCTCAGTGCCATGGAGACTCATTCCTGGGAGTCATGCGACACACTGGGGGAAGGTAATGCATTTATAAGCTGAGGTTGGCTTAGACATAGGCCACAATTGAGCAACATGGAAGCTCTATGAGGCAACTCTTAGGTACTCTGCAAAAATAGGCTAAGTTGCAAATTCAAGAGCAAATGGCTTGCAAACATAGTCATCAACATCAAGGGCCCATCAATGGACCATCCATCTTCACTAGTCATTTCCCCTGCACTTGGGGCATTGTTGCTATTCCATTAGAGAATGTGACAGAGCTCCCCAGAATGGGAATTCAATAGTCTTTCAGTTGTTGTGTGAATCTCCACCCACTGTGGCAATGCTCCATGAATATTTGAACATAGTTATATACCTTATATGTATGCCCAGATGGACTTCCTCCCGTGTGTCCCCCATCACTGTCGCCCTACCCTATTGATCCTCCCCTGCCATAGTTGTAACCCTTCTGTGATCCAAAACCTTAAAAATGAAGACAAAAATATTGCCAAATTCGATTAATAGTAAAATGAAATAATAATGATAAGTTTAAGCATAAGAAATAAAATACATAATAATCTAGAGAAACTAAAACTAAAATTAAGTAAAAAAGATTGGGGTAATAAGAAAGGAAAAACATTAAAAAATAAAATAAAATAATTTTGCTGATGTTTTTCCTTTCATCACTGTAATATCTGTTGTCGTGTATGTATAGTGGCATTTTTTTTTTCCATTTCTTCCCCAGTATCTTACTTGTTTTAAAATTTTATATTGTCTTTAAAGAAGTTTGAGGTCACAGTAAGGCTACATACAGAATATAGGGGTCTCCCATATACTCAACATCCTCCCCCCTTTCCCCCTTCACTATTAATAATCTTTTTACATGTGCATGTTACATTTGTTACAACTGATGTATAGATATTGAAACATATCTACCAACCATGGGCAAAGTTTTACATTATGATTTACATTTCAGTCCATACAATTTTATAATTTTTTGATGAAATTTAACATGGCCTATATCCATCATTGAATGATCACGCAGAACACTTCCAATTGCCCCCAAATACCCCCTCTTCAATCTCTTTTATTCTTCCCTCAACCTCCCCTCGGGGCCCATGGAGACCACTAGGCTTCCCTCCTTGAAGGACAAGATTCTTAGATATTTGCAACAAAGCTGAAGGCTGGACATATTAGTCTGTCCTACTCTTTTAGGAACTGCCTATGCTCCTGAGAGACATACCTCCCTTCTGAAGGAGAACATATCAGGCCTCCCTAGTATGGGAGTCCAACTCCTTCCCACTCATTATGTTGGTCTCCCTCCACTGATACAGCACACTGTGACAAAATGATCACTCACACATTCTCTAGAAGACTGCCTCAGGTGCATCCTGTCCCAAATGCCCCCCCACCATTAAAAAACCTAAACCAGTAGTGCTTCCTTGTCATATTGCAAATAGAGTTTTCTCAACATTTTAGTTTCACCCACGTACCCACCTATCCCTAGTGTCCACTTCTTCCTTACTCCAACCTTCCTCCCAGTTCCTTGTACCATCCCACACATACCCTGCCCCCTAACCCCAAGTCAAGCTTGCACCACCCAACCCAATAGTCATATATCTTCACTGCACAACTACTTACTTCCAACTTATCATAAATTTCACCCATATGGGCATTGGCTCACTACCTTCTTCTCCCTTCCTATTTCCTGTAAACATATCTTCCAAACTCTAGCTCTTTGAGTAGGATCATTTTGCTTAATTCATATCAGAGAGGTCATGTAATATTTGTCCTTCAATGCCTGGCTTGTTTCACTCAACATAATCTCCTCAAGATTCATTCATGCTATCCCATGTGTTAGTATTGTATTCCTTCTTACACTTGAGTAATAGTCTATTGTATGTACATACCACATTTTGTTTATCCATTCATCTGTTGGTCTGCATTTGGGTTGATTGCAACTTTTGGTTATAATGAATACTGCTACTATGAACATTGGTGTACATATAACTGTTTGTGTCATTGTTTTCAGTTCTTCTGGTTATATACCCAGAAGTGGAATTTCTCAGTCATATGGCAGATCTATATTTAGTTTTTTGAGGAACCATCAAACTGTCCTCCACGATGCCTGGACCATTCTACATTCCCACCAGCAGTGGATGAGGGTTCCCATTCCTCCACATCCTTTCCAACACTTGTAGTCCTCTGTTTTTTTTTTAAATGGCTGCCAGTCTAATGGGTGTAAGATGGTATATCACTGAAGTTTTGATTTGCATTTCTATAATAGCTAGTGATGTTGAGCCTCTTTTCATGTGCTTTTAAGCCATTTGTATTTCCTCTTTAGAGAAAGGTCTGTTCAAATCGCTTGCCCATTTTATTTTCAAGATATAGGATTTCTTTATATATGCTGGATATTAGGCTACTATTAGATATATGTTTACCAAATTTTTCTCCCATTGTGTAAGCTGTCTTTTCACTTTCTTGACAAACTCCTTTGAGGTGCAAAAGGTTTTAATTTTGAGGAGGACCCATTTATCTATTTTTTCTTTTGCTGCTCATGCTTTGGGTGAGAAGTCATGAAACCATTTCTTATTGCAAGATCTAGTAGATGCTTCCTAACATTATCTTCCAAGGTCTTTATGTTCTTGGCTTTTATATTTAGACCTTTGATACATCTTGAGTTGATTTTTGTATGAGGTGTGAAATGGTATTCCTCTCTCATTCTTTTGGATATGGATATCCAGTTCTCCAAGCACATTTGTTGAGGAGGCCATTCTCTCCCAGTTGAGTTGGCTTGGTGGCTTTGTCAAAGATCAGATAACTTTATATGCAAGGACCTATATCAGGGCTCTCAGTTTGGTTCCTTTCTGGTTAATTTGTTGTTCTTTTTCTAATTCCTCCTCATGTGCAGTTAGGGCTTCAATTTCAGCTCTTTCTTCTTTTCTGATATATGCATTTATGTTTATGCGTTTCCCTCTCTGTACAGCTTTTGCTGCATCCCATTGGTTTTAATATGTTGTGTTGTCATTTTCATTCATTTCAAGATAGTTACTGATATCCTTTGAAATTTACTCTTTGATCTACTGTTTGTCTAAGAGTGTGTTATTTAACTTCCATATCTTTGTGTCTAATCTGGTTCTCTGGCCATTACTGATTTCCAGCTTCAATCCATTGTGGTAAGAGAAAGTACTCTGCATGATTTCAATCTTTCTGAGCTCATTGAGAATTTTTCTGTGGCCTAGCATGTGTTCTATCATGGAGAATGATCCACGTGCACTTGAGAAAAATGTATATCCCTCTGTATTTGGATGTAGTGTTCTACATATGTCTATTAGGTCTAGATCCTCTAATGTATTATTCATAATGGTTGTTTCTTTATTGATTCTCTGTTGAGATATTCTGTCTAATGGTGATAATGGTGTATTAAAGTCCCCCACTATAATTGTAGAGGCATCTATTTCTCCACTTAATTTCTCCAGTGTTTGCCTCATGTATTTTGAGGCACCCTGGTTAGCTGCATAAATGTTTATGATTGTTCTTCCTTCTCGAAAGATGACCCCTTTTACTAACATATACTGTCCATCTTTGTCTGTTACAATAGGGCCGGTATTCATCGATCAATTACCCTACAGCCTTATCTCTGCAGGTTTTGAAACAGGTTTTAGTGAATAAACTAAGTTAAATTTTTTTAAAGTAACCTTTTTTTTTAGAAAAAATAAGAGACCCAAGAGAAGCTAATGCAAAAATAATGTCTATGTTTTCCCTATCCTAAAGTATAAACTGGATGTTTGGTGTCCCAGGGGATCACTACTATGGAAGGAGCTGGGAATTGAACTAGGGACCTCATATATTCAAGGTGGAAATTCCTCCACTGAGTTAAACTTTCTTGTTGTGTCAGTTATCTCTTCAGAAATCTATCCCATTCACTTTCCCTCAGGCACGTTTGACTCTCCTAGGGCAGCAGGATTCAACAGGCTGTGTGAGCAGATCCCCCCTCCCCTCTTCTGGTCAGGTTGAGTTCCCTTTTGACATTCAAATGGGACCCTGGTGACTGAATTCACCACACAGAAATAATTCTGAACCCTCTTCTCGACCACCCCCTCCTCCCAGGGACCCTAAATAGGCTTTTGGAGACCTACTAAACCATTCATAATGCCTGGCTCAGTTAGGGGAGTTGAAATTTTGATAGTTTTCAGCATGGAATTAGTTAATTGCCTAACTCCACCCTCTCAGAGACCAAGTTTCTCTATCCCAGGGCAGTTAGGTAAATCAGGCTTCCTCAGTTGATTTGCCTCTCTTCTGTTCCTGGTGCCACCTCAAGCCAGCTGATATGCTCCCCAAAGCTCAAAGGGGGTCCAGGCAACCAAACCCACAGAAAGGGAACCCTTCTCTGTCCTTTGCCAGAACCCTCCCATTCTTGGAGAATGCTTTCTCTCACTGGGTGGCTGGCAGGAGTCTAGGCTCACCCTTACCCTTTGCCTGAAGGGTGAAGCTTAGCTGTCTGTGGTTGCCATCTGCAGGGCTAAAAAGTCATGGTTTTATATTGAGCAATCTATCTCCCTGTCCAGCTCCCACCAGATTGATGCCCCAAAGGCTCTTTTGGCTCCCAGGACAGCTCACTCAGTAGGATCTTGTCTCCACTCAGCTGTCTTTTGTGAGAGAGGTGGCGAGTGCCCTCTTAAACCAATGACATCTTGCCTCCTCTCCCAGTTAAGCTTTATTTATCAGTTTAGATAGGTATTTAAGACATATATTTTGGATTATTGGTTTTTAGTACACTTACATAGACTTAGGAGTTAGCCAAAAGCTTACTTGTAAGAGGTGAGCAATTATAGGTTTGTCATGTAAGATTATTAGGGACAGCTGGGTATTGAAATTTTTGATAAGATGAGAAGGGTTGGACAAATAGGATTTGAGATGGTGTTTGATTTGGGAGAGAACATAGAGTGAGAAAGGGACATGAATGTGCATAATACTTTCTGCCTTGGCCACTTCCTGGAGCTGGGGAAGGAGGCTGGAGAGTATGGAGTTAGGCTAGAGTGAGTGGTGGGTGTGTAGAAGGGAGCAAGTTCAAGGGAAGGTGTGAGGGAACAGGATGTGGATGGCTTAAGTTCAAGGGGGTGCTGATGAGGCATACAGTGGTGGAGGAAGGGCATGACCAGAGGGTTCAGAGTTGGAAGAAAGGTTTTCTGTATGCAGAAGGGAAGGGTGAGTGGAGAAGAGAGGTGAGTACAGGGCCCAGCCCCAATATGAGGAGGGTAGAAAGTTGAGGCAGAAGGTAGTGGTGATGATGATGGGGAAGAAGGGGAGGAAGAGGAAAGCTTTTGAAGAGGTTTTTGGTGTAAAAGAAGAATTTGATAAGAAGAACAGGATTGACAAAGGGAGGGGCAGTTAAAAAGATGAAAGATGGCCTGAACATAAGGAAAATTGAGCCCCTTATTGTTGCATTGGATAATATACTTTAATTCTCAGAGAACACAGAAATCAAAAGTCTCATTCTCTGGCTGTTAGCTTTCATTGTCCAATTTGCATTTTGGCCACACAGAGGTTGAGTAGAAAATGAGCTTCTTAGATCTGGTATCTCCTTCCAGGTTTAGAGTTTTAAAGTTATGAAGGAGACAATGCAGAGGTGTGGTTTTTGGATGGGCTGAAATTGAATTCCCCATTTTAGGTGGCATTGGTGAGACTAAGGATTCCTAGAAAGGAAAGAAAAGGAGAGATTCCGAGTGAGACAGGCATCCCTGAATTAGTCAGAAATCTCCCAAGGAAATGGAAGACTGCACTTGGGACTGGACATCTCCAGAGCCAAGGGGTCTCTTCCCATGAGGACGTGGCCTCCCACTCACTGTGCCTTCAGGGATGGTGGGGATCACTGACCCAGTGCTGGGATTTCTCAGTGGGTTGTCCTGGACAATAGAAAAAGAGAGAGAGAGAACAGGATCCTCCAGCAGAGGAATCCTTGACTTACCCAGCTATGATTCCATGTTCTTTGTTGGATAGGTTCTCTCAGCAGCGGCAGGACAGAGATTCCTCACTAATCAATCTCTCTCAATATCACCCCAGAACCAGGTTTTTGGCACCTAATGTTAAAAAAGGTGGCACTCACTGGGATGTGGAAACTGATGAATGTAGGCAGAAATTTTATTGGGAAGCTCTCCCAATGAGGGGATATGAAAAATAGTCTTCACTGCCCCCCAGCATAATGGGTGTCTGAAGAGGCTTCAGCCCACCCATAAAAGGTGGTGGATGTTACTTTATACAGCACATCATTAGGTATGGAAACTGAGTAAATCCTGGCCAAATGGCTAGAGTGTAGTGGGCTAGGAGGTAGGGAATTCTTGGAATGTGGGAGGGGTTGGTGGTGCCTGGTCCAAGAAGGGGTGAAAGCACTTATCTACTCCACTGCTATATGACTCATTTGTTCATTCTTGGGAGGGTGTGGTCTGCCTCCTAGCCTGTAGGTGATGGCTTGCTCAATTGGTCAGGTAGGTTATGGCTGGAAGCTGCCTTTCTTCAATTTATTTCACAGGGTATTGATTCATTGTCTTATGACCTGTTAATCTTTGGAAACCTCATAAGGGTTTCCTCATAGGGAAACCTCTAACAGTAAATCCTATGTTAAACAGGAATATGGGTGATATTGCATATATAAGACTGTTTTTACAAAATATAAATACAAATATGCTAGAGAGAAGGAAAAAGAATAACAGTTATATACGACAAGGGAAGCACAGAGAGATTGACATGTGATGGTTTGTGTGTTTTTTTTTGAGTTAATTTATTTTTATTTTTAAAGATTCTTTAGATTACAGAATTGTTATATCAAAATTATGAGAGGTGAAGAATTTTCTTGTTTGTTTCTTTGTCTGTTTTTTAGGATAATTAATATTAAAATAATGAAAATTCTCTAATAATGTTTGAAGTAATGAATGCACAACTATGTGATTAAAACCAATGTTTGTACAGCTTGGAGGAATTGTCTTCTTTATTAATAAATACCAATAAAATTGATTTAAAAATATATATAGGGGACTCCCATATACCCCATCCTTTCCCTTTGCCACACTTTCCCCCATTCATTAACAACAACTTTCATTAGAGTGGTACATTTGTTGCAATTGATGAACACATACTGAAGCATTGTTACTAACCATGGACTCTAGTTTACATTATAGCTTACACTTTGCATGGCACAATTTTATAGGTTTTCACAAAATGAATAGTGTCCTGTATCCATCATGCAATGTCATGCATGACAATTCCAATGTCCTCAAAGTACCTCATGTTACACCTATTCTTCCCTCTCCCTCCCCTCAGAAACTCTGGAGGCCACTGCCTTTATATCAATATACGCAAGTTCCTCCATTCCTAGAATAATCTTAAGCCCACTTAAGTCCATAGTTGCATTCCCCCCCTTATATTTGTTCATTTCCCAGTCCTGAGGCTTCTGGGGTGGTGATGCTCACTCTGCCTCTAATTGAGAGGAGTCTTAGATCTTATAGTGATCAATGATATAATGTCTTTTTTAAAAATTTTTAAATTTTTGTTTATTATTTCAAATTTTTTAATTTTTAAAATTTTATTTATTTTTAAAACTATCATTATTTCATTTTCTTATAAGTTTTATTTGGTTATTTTATTGGCTTCATTTTTTAAAGAAGTTTTGGATCACAGATTGGGTACAAGTGTGGCAGAGGAGGATCATTGCTGTGGGATGCCGGTGATGAGGGATGCATGGGAGGAGGTACACCTGGGGCATACCTAAAAGGCATATGAATAGGTTCAAGTGTTTATGGGGCACTGTCAAGGTGTGTGGAGATACACACAATAACTTAAAAAATACCAAATTACTATCCTGGGAAGTCCTGCCACATTCTCTAATATTTGCTTTTTGTTCATTATTATTATTATTGGAATAATGAAGGTGGCTTAAGAATGATTGTAGTTATGAATGCACATACATGTGATTGCATGGAATACCTTTGATTGTACACTTTGGACAGATTTTTGCTTTTACAATATGTATCAATAAAATTTGTGAAGATGAGAAGTATATTCTTAAGGAAATAATGGGTCAAAGAATAAGTAATAAAAACAATTAGGAAATATCATGAAATGAATCAACAAAACAAAACATGCCTAATCTTACAGATGCAATAAAGGTGGTGATGAAAGGGAAATTTACCACTCTGAATTCTTACAACAAAAAAAGAAAGATCTTATATAGGAGACCTAACTTCACAACTTGAAGTACTAGACCTTGAAAAGCAAAATAAACCCAAAGCAAGCAGTTGGAAGGAAATAACAAAGATAATAGTGGGGATAAATAAAATAGAGATTAAAAAAAACTATTGAGAAGATCAATGAATCCAAATGCTGTTTTTCTGTAAAGATCAATCAAACTTTAGCTAGACTGATGAAGAACAAAAGGCAAAGTACAGAAATAATTAAAATCAGAAATGAAAGAAGTGACATTACCATTGACCTCACAGAAGTAAAAAGAGTATAAGAGGATACTATGAACAATTGTGCCCCCCAAATTAGATAAAATATATGAAAGTGATAAATTCCTGGAAAGACACAAAATTCCTAAGCTGAATCAGAAAGAAATAAAACATTGTAAAGAAAAATAAAAGCTAAAGAGATCAACTAAATAATCATCCCTCCAACCAGCAAACAAAGAAAATCATTGAACCAAATGGTTTCACCAGTGGATTTCAACAAACACTCCAAAACACAGTTCTGTTCTTATTCCTCTCAAAACCTGAATTGGAAGAATATTTCCTAACTTGGTCTATGTGGTGAGCATCACCCTAATACCAAAGGGAGATAAAGATACATCAATAAAATTATGGCCAATATCCCTTATGAATATTAAAAATACTCAACAGAATCCTAGCAAACAAATGCAACAGCACAATAAAAGAACTATACATGATCAGGTGGGATTTATCAAAATATGCAATGGTGGTTCAAGAATAAAGGAACCAATTGATGTAATATATCCCATTAAGACAATGAAGTAAAAACAAACAAAATAGAAAAAGAACATGACTTTTAAAATTGATACCAAAAATCATTTGGCAAAATCATGCACTCTTATTGTAAAAACACTAAAAAACTATAAATGTTTTTCCTTTGCTTATTCCTTTATTTTATATTTGAAGCATATAACTTGTTCTCTAGGGATCACAGGTCCATAGTCAGAGGAGAATTGTGCACCAGGACAGACAACACCCATGACGGATTCTGATGAGTCTTTCTACATATCATTGTTAATAAATGATTTAATGCTTTCAGGATGGAATGAATGTATTTTGCGTAAAGAAAGAATATGTCTTTTGGGGGTTCAGAAGGTGCAGTCTGATGGTTTGAAGCTTTGTGTATACCAGAAAAACATGTCATTAAATCTAATCCTTTCCTATGGGTATGAACCCATCTATGAGGTTAACACAGTTAAGATGGCCCAGCCCAATCAAGATGGGTCTTAATCCTATTAGGGAAGTCCTTTATAAGTGGAAGAAATACAGACAGAGTGAGATAAAGCCACCAGGCAAGAAGCTGAACATAAGCATAACCCAGAAGAGAAGGGAGAGACCAGAAACACCTCCATTTGCTTTGTTATGAGGAAGATGAAGAAGAAAGTTCACCAGCAGCCAGCTTCTGAAAGCCACAGTCTTAAGGAAGAAAACATCATCTTGATGATGCCTGCCTTTTGACATTTTCCTCCTTCAAAACATGGGTTAATAAATTTCCATTGTTCTACAAGACTAGGCCAAGAAACTAAAACAAAGGGCAAAATCACAAACCCAGAAACTTTTGAAAAAGAAGAAGAAATTGGAGCACTAAAACTCCCTAATTTTAAATTTATTACAAAGCTAAAGTAAGAACCGAAATTATTAAATATGTTGGAGATTGAATTATGCACCAGCAAAAACATGTTCTTAAAATTATTCCATTATTGTGCTTGTGAATCCATTTTAAATAGGAACTTTTAAATATGGTATTTTTAGTGAAGGTATGGTTAAATACATCTGTTTGGGCTTTACAATCCAGTTACAGGAGTCCTTTATAAGCGAAATGAAATTCAGATAAAATGCAAAAGCCACAGAAGAAGGTGGAAGTCAGTGGAACCCAGAGTGGAAAGGAAAATGACATCACCATATAATTGCCATATGACAGAAAAGATAAGGTGAAGGATCACTGGCAGGTAGTCACAGAACAGCACAGTGCTTGGCGAGAAAGAATCACCTTTCTTTTACCTTGGTTATGGACTTCTGCCAGCTTCACACCCATGAGCCAATAAATTCCAATTCTTAAACCATATTGCGGTATTTGCTTTAGCAGCCAGGAATCTAGGACAACTCCTTTAGGGCAACATAGGGAAACCAAAAGCTCAGGAACAAAAGAAAAAAGTAGATCAAAGGTGCTTCATCAAAATTAAAACTCCTGTGCATCAAAATACTTTATAACGAAATTTATTTAAAAAACCCTACAGTATGGTTGAAAATATTTGGAAGTCACATATCAGATAAAAGCTTATTATCCAAAATATTCTAAAATCTCCTATAACTTGACGACAAAAAGACAAACAACATAATTTAAAAATGGGCAAAACTTGAACAGAGTTTTCTCCATATAATTATATCTCCAAAGAAGATATAATTGATCAATAAGCACATTAAAAGATACACAACATCATTACCAGTTGGGCAATGAATATTGAAAGTACAATGAGATAGTATTTCACACCCACTAGAATGCCTACTATTTAATACAGAAAATAACATGTGTTGGAGATGATGTGGAGAAATGGGAATAACTGTTCATTGTTGTGTGAGGGCAAAATTATGCTGGTGCCCCTGCTGTGGAAAAGTTTGGATGTTCCTCAGAATGTTAAGTATAGAAATAACATATGACCTAGCAATCCCACTTTCAGGTATAAACCTTAAAGATGTGATAGCATGTACTCAAACTGATATTGGCACACCAGTGTTCATGGCAACTCTATTTACAATTGGCAAAAGATGGAAGTAACCCAAATGTCTATCATCATATGAATGGGTAAGCAATATTGGTATATACGTAGAGTGGAATATTATTCAACTATAAGCAAGAATGAAATTCTACAGCATGCAAGTATTTGAAGACATGTTGATTCAAATAAGCATAACCCAAAAAAGCATTATTCTATGATCTCATTGATAAGAAATAATGAGAATATGCTAATTAATGGAATCAGAAAATGCTATATGGGTTACCAGGGTCAGGGTTGGGGTTGGGGTTGGGAATGGGGAGTCAATGATTAATTGCTACAGGGTTTGTATAGGATGATGGAAAAGTTTTGTTAATGAATGATTGTGATGGTAGCACAACAAGGTGACTATTAAAACCACTAAATTCTATATTTGCAAGTGGCTGAAATGCAAAATTTTAGGTTTTATATATGCTACAAAATAAAAAAATTTTAAAACCTTAGAACTGTACAACATCACAGTATACCTTAAAATAATCTATGCAGTAAACTGTTTATTTATAATAATGTTTTTCAACAATTGTTACAAAAGCATTTTTCATTACCATGTATTTTACTTTCCTTTCTAGAATTTCTATTTGTTTATTTTTTCTTTAATCTGCATTTTATTCTGCTGTGATTTTTCATGTGCTTCCTCATTGGATCATCTTTCCCTTAAGTGATTAAGCATGTTTAAGGTTGTTTTAATGTCCTTGGCTGCTAATTCAAATTTTGGTTTCATCTTGAAATCTGTTTCTATTAAAGTTTTTTTCATTAATATGGTTCAGATTTTCTTACTTTGTATTATGTTTGGTAATTTTTTTTTATAATATACTGTATTTTTTACATGATACATTGTAGGAAGTCTAGATTATATTGTCAATCAGTTTTGTTCTGGACAGCAATAAATTACTGGCAATGCCTTTGAACCTCTTAGGCTGTACATTATTCTTTGTTAATGAAGATCTATTTTGTTTTATCCTCAAAGGGCATGGTATTTACTACAGGGCATTGTCCATAAATCCAGCTTTTCTGAGTACTTAGTAAACTCTTGTGTTTATGTTCTACTCTCAGCCCTGCAGCAGCCTTTCTTGGTATGTTCGCTTCTCGATCTGCATATAGACAGTTCAGTCTTCAGCTAAGGATCCACAGAGAATCCCAAAACTGTTATTTAGTTTGCTGGCTTTTGATACCCTATTTTCTATGTTCCAACTCTTCAATTGGTAGAAACTCCAATATCTGCCTCTTCAGCTATGCAAGTTTCTGCTGGCACTTAGTATCTCCCTGGTCATCAAGCAGTAGAGAAATGCAAGGTAAAAATGCATCCCTTCTCATGTAATTCCATTATTTCATGCTTGATTGACACATTACATCATTTTCCAGTACCTGAAAATAGTTTTCATCTGCATTTTGTTCAAGTGTATATTTGTTTATGATGGGGAATTGTCTTACCACTAACACTACCAATGCTGAAAACAAAATCTGATCAAAGATTTTAAATCTCCTCTGATTTAAATGACAACATAGTTTTATCTTCTAGCTCAGTATATTTTCCTCATTTTTGTTATGAATCAATATTTTAGCCTTTCTTGGTTTATTCTCTCTTTGTTTTGCTTATTAAATAATGGCTCTTTTTCTCTCTTTCCTTTTAGATAAATAGTATATGATTTTATTTGCTTTTAATTCATTGTTTTTCTATTTTATCTTTTTATTTATCCTACTTTTTTGGTTAAACTTGTTGGTTTTATTCTGGCACCTAAAGATAATGGATTGCTCTTTATTATTTGTTATCTGATTAACAATACAGGAATTTAATATTTCCATTATTCATCTGAATGCCACTTTATTTTACATGCAGGTCTATGATTTATTCATATTGACATCCATTATATAAATATTATAGAGTTAAATATTTTAATGCCTATTTTACCAGGAATAACTTACGGTTGCATTTTTAGTTGTATTTATTTTGAATTTTCAAATTGAAAGTTTTTGCTGGTTTTATGCTTTGAATATTAATTTAAAATATACTGTATTTTTGTCAGATAAAGTAGCTCTATTACTTAAACTTTGAAAATTTATAGAAATTTTTGGACTAATTGTAATGAATTTTTATAAATGATTCATAGGTGCAAGGAAAGAATGTTCCAAATGTTATGTTATGCAAATTTAAAATGATCACATATATTATTCAGAGTTTATAAGTTTTATTGCTGGATTAATTATACACTAGATGTATTTTGTTCATTTGCCACTTCATTTAATTCATTTACTGATTAAATATTTTATTGAATATCTACAATGTACTGCATATACAGTATAATAAACAATAAAAAGTCTTTCACCTCCTGGGCCCTATATTCTAGCTGGGAAATACAGAGTAATATACAGAAGTAAGTGATATGCCATGTTAGAATGTGAAAATAATATTTTAAAAAAGAAAGTATAGTAAAGACTAGTGGGTGAGATATGTGGAGGAAAGGGCATGACAAAACACATGGAAATAGTGTGGTGAGAGCAAGCCTCAATAAAAAGCTGGTATTTGTTCAAAGACTTGAAAGGGAATATTTAGTCATACATTTTCATGAGAGGAACGTGTTACAAACAATACCAGTGAAAAGCGCTGGCATCTGAGGAACTGGGAGGAGGTCCATCTAATAAGAGTGACATTGTATAGCCTTGGGTGGGTGCAAAAATCAACAAATTCCATGTATATGGATGGTGATAACTGCTCTGGAGAAAAACTAATTAGAGGTGTACATGGAGATAGTCAGGCTTGCTATCTTTAAAAATAATTTATATAAAATTCCTCAAAGATTGTCATTTATGAGCAACCTGAAAGAAGTGAAGTAGAGAATCATACAAATTCTTAGAGGAAGTGAGGCTTAAACAAGCTGAAAAGCAAAAATAATGATCTGTTTCCATGTGCCCATATATATATATACATATATATATATATGTATATATATATATAAACACTTATATAACATTTTTAAAAATTATAGTATATCGGGATATGGAAAGGTAGAAGGATGATCAAAAAACTTTCTTTATAGCTATTTAAATCATAATAATTATCTGTGAATTTAAACCAGATAGAATGTTTGTGTGCATGTTGTTATTCACAAAACAAATATATTACATGTAGCTAAAGGATGGAATACCTGGCTTCAGGCTCTGATCACATGCATTTTTAATGATTTTCTTAAAATATTAATTTTGTGAGGAAATATTTGTTAATTCAAAAAAATAAATCCATTTCCTGTTAAAATTTCAATTACATGTGTCCTTTTTTTTAACCAAAATTGAAATATTTAAAAGAAATTCTTTATATAGTTATTGTTTTATATATTTAATGAGTCTACCCGGTCTCCATCATTCTGTCTACTTTGTCAATCATATGCTTTGTTATTTTAAATAGAAGAGTTTTCTTTTTCATTTATGTTTTCTTCACAGACTCTTGCAAATATAGCACATACAGAACATTCAGGTACATTTTGATCACATTTCTTCATCTGTAAGGATGTAATTATAAATGCATGAATTTATGCACACATGGTATTAATGATAATTTTTTTCTGTTTTTGTTTACTTGAGAAAGCACAATGATAATTCATCAACCTCAAGGATGCTATCATAATCATGTATTATCTTTCTTTAGTGTTTGGATAGTCTTGTACATATTGGTATTCAAAAAGTGCTAGTTTAACTGAAAATTCTATTTCTAGAATTCTTCTCCAAATAGTTCCTATGTATTTATTAAATATGACATAAAAGTTTACAGGCATATTCATTCTCAATGATATATATTATGAATTAGAATAAGGGAATAAGTGTAAACATAATTATATATTGTATATATGACTTAAATACTTGGACTCAACTGATTAGGAAATTCACATACATCTCTGCAAAAATAACTTCCTATAAATAAAAAAAAGTCTTTAGTTTTGAGAATGACTGAAAGTAGCTCACATAAAGAGATCTGTGTGTGTATGTATATATGTATATATATATATATATATATATATATATATATGTATTTGTTTTGGTATTTTTCTTTTCTTACCTGTTTTACATGATTCTGACTTTTGGAGAATTAATTATAAAATATAATAATTAACATTTAAAATTTTTTCAATATAAAGGAAGTAATCCACATGATATTTAATATTGAATTACTGTGGGGATAATTGTGGCTACTGTCTACCTATTCACTCATTCTTTTAAAAAGTATTAGAGAAGTTGTAGGTTTACAGAATAATCTTGTAGAAAATAGTGTTCCCATTTTTCCCTTTTCTTTTATCTTCAGATTATTGAATTTTGAGTGTGATTGATATATTATGGAAACATCTTCATTGTCAAATAGCTATTTAGCAAATATATTCTCAGATATTGTAACTTGTTTGTTCATAATATAGAGTACTATATATAATATATACTAGTCTATATAGTAATATAGATTAGTATATGGGAACTCTAATATAAGTGTACTCCATAGAGCAAATTTTAATAGTATGAAGTATAATGTATCCATCTTTTTCTTATGTTTCCTAAATTTCGCACTTAATCTGAAAAATGAGACTAGTCAGTGGTCACACAGATATTTTCCTGTGTTTAATTTTGAAGTCATATAATCTATTTTGAAAAGTGTTTTATATAAGCTGAAATCATTGAATTTTGGCAAAAGACTGCACAATTTTTCACCACCATTTAAAAAGTAAGACTACGCTTCCTTCATGAATATTTCTGAATATATTTGTCAAAAATCAAATGATAATGAATGTTTGAATCTATTTTTGAATTCTCTATTTGGTTCCATATATCTAGGTATTAATCTTTTATTAATTTTTATGATAAGTTCTGAAATCAGATTACATGATTCCTCCCAATTTATTATTAATTTTCAAATTTGTTTTGAATAGCTTCTTTATTTATATTTTAATCTATGTTGTAGCATCTACTTCTCTAGTATAAAAAAAAGCTTTAATTTGGGGTTGTAATGAATCTATAGCACAATTTGGGATTGCTATTAACTAACTGGTTGTTTCCAATTTGGATGCCTATCATTAAAATATTTCTTCAATTATGTCTTCAATTTAATTCATATTGTACTTTCTGAATAGATAGACAAAATTTTCTATCTACTGAATTTGAATCTCTGAGGGTGGGAACAAAATCCAGGGAATTTTCTAAATTTTCCATGAATTTCTTATTAACATACCCTAATCTATGTTAATAAAATATATGTTTATTGTGTATACTATAATATATACTAGTACATATAATAATATAGATCAGTATATGGGAACCCCAACATAAAAAGCCATACATAAGGCAAAATATGAGACCTTTAACTCTACCAGGCATCTAGACTTCAAGTGTTCTACCATATAGAATATTACAGTTAATTGATGACTGCCCAACTCTACTGTTTGTACTTATTACCCATAAGTTTATAATATTTATATTTTTTCTCTTCCATGAAATTCAGCTTAAACTCTCTATTATAACACTAAGTGTATCAGTTGAGAATTTAAATAAAAAGATAGTAGATTTTATTAAACATTTATAAAATCTGGCATAGGTTTTGCTTTCAAATTATTTCATTATGTACATGTTTATGGGAATTTTGAGAGAATTAAACATTATATTCCATGGAGAGAAAACTGTTTTTCGGGGGTTTAATTTATTATGACTAGGACTAGGATTATCAGGCTAGGACTATGCACTGTATGAGTAGATTATTCTTCCAATCCTATGCCATATAACTTCCACTGGAAGTTCATTTCTCCAGAGGCCAAAGGGAATTCATGTAGTCATTTTTATCATATACTGTGATGTTCCAGAAACATTTACTCGTTTACTACAGAAAAAAATCATCCTGTTGCTTTTCTTTCTCAGAAGATGATGTGTTTTCTCCTTGGAACATGCCCTGTGAACTTCAAGAAGAACTTGATAAATTGGTATAGGAATCCAACTTATTGAATAATATGCATAGCATACCTTAATTATGTGAGCCATTCATTTCCACAGGTAGAAGGAATAATTTTACAACAATTATACACTATTTTAGAAAGTATAAACCTGAATCTCAAGCTAGAGTATATGCTTTAATATTTGTATTAGATATAATGTGTTCTATTTATGTTTGTATTATAAATTTCATAGTTTGTTTTTCCAAATTGGTAAAAAATGCTGTGTTGATTTTTACTGGAATTGCAATAAGTCTGTAGATAAGTTTGTGTAGAACAGACATCTTAATGAAGTTCAGTCTTCTCATTCATTAGCAGGGAATATTTTTCCATTTATATAAGTCTTCTTTGATTTCCTTTAACAGTGTTGTGTAGTTTTCTGTGTATAAATCATTTACATCTTTCGTTACATTTATTCCTAGGTACCTAATTCTTTTAGTTCGTATTGTAAGTGGGATTTTTTTTCTTGATTTACTTCTCAGATTGGTCATTATTGGTGTACAGAAATGCTACTGATTTTGGTGTATTGATTTTATAACCTGGAACTTTACTGAATTCATTTATAAGCCGTAGAAGATTCATTGGAGATTTCTCAGGGCTTTTTTATGTATAGGATCATGTCGTCTACAAATAATGAAATTTTGACTTCTTCCTTTCCAATTTGGATACCTTTTATATCTTTTACTTGCCTAAGTGCTTAAGCAATTACTTCTAACACAATATTAAATAAGAATGGTGATAGTGAGCATCTTTGCCTCTAATTTGATCTCTTTAGTTGTTATTGTTCTGTGGAGATCTTCTATTTCTTCTTGTGTCAATGTACATAGTTTGTGTGTTTTTTGTAGTTTGTCCATTTCATCTAGTTTATGTAATTTTGTGGGTTACAGTTGTTTATAGTATCCTCTTTACTTTTATTTTTTCCCTGTGGGCCAATGGTAATGCCTTTCCTTTTATTTCTTATTTTAGTAATTTGTGCCCTTTCACTTTTTCTCTTGGTCAGTACAGCTACATTTTGTTATAGTTCATGAGAGAACATTCTCATATGTTCTGTTAACCCTGATGTTCATAGCAGCATTAGTCACAATTGCTAAAATAGGGAAACAACCTAGGTGTCCATCAACCAATGAATGGGCAAACAAAATGTATATACAAACAATGGAGCACTATTCAGCTGTAATAAGAAATGATATAGGGATGCATATGACAATATGCTTTAACCTAGAGGATATTAATTTGAGTGAAATAAGCCAGACACAAAAGGACAAATACTCTACCACTAAGTAACAGGCTCCCCTATGACGCTAAAGTTTTAATACTATCAAAAACATCATGGCTTTCACACCTTGTATTTATTCTGCTTCTAATTTTCACATTATTTTTATTTTGCAATTCTATTAAATGAATTCTCATCAAAAAAGTTCAAATAGATTTTGTAATTATTTATTTATATTTTAAAAGTCTTATCTAATTTTTCTTTTTACATTAATATGTTCCTGTTTTTCTATCTGTAGGAACGAAAACATGGCACAGTGTGCCTGCCTGTCATAATCTATTCCAGTTGTCTTTGTCTCAGTTCCACCAGGTATTTGTATGACTCTCTCCTGATTACATTCAGGGTGCTCAAATGTGACCTTATCCTTGAAAAATTCTCTTTAAATTGTTTTTTAAGAGAGCAAGTTCTACTGGCTTCATGGACCCCTTCCACTTAGATTTTTTTCCATAGCAGTTATCACCATCTAAATATATGAATTTGGTTGATTATTACCCCCACCTCACATAATTGAGTGTCACTGTTTTAAGATACACCTTCTCACAATTCATCAAAATGCATGGCCCACCACCTGCTCACAGCCTTTGCACTGGTGTTCCCCCTATATGGAATACTGTCCTCTCGTCAATATGTATGGCTTACTTATACCTCTTAAAATCTTTAAATCTCAACCACCTCCAATCCTGTCTGGGAAGTTTTGAAAGAATGATTGTTACTTTCTCTGTCCAGGGCTGGGGTAAAACAATGGCTGCCACTACCTGTGTTGGAGGTTTGCTAAAATAATAGTTGCCCACAGAGCCAGGCCCCCAGGGATCCTAACTTGGTAATCAAAATACATGATCAGTGATCAATCATGCCAACATCTGTTCTTGAGGAAGAGGGTCTTTAAATCACTTTCTTTCACCAGAAAGATAAGCAGGGCCTGGACTCCAAGGGTGCCTTCTGTGAGAGTGAGGGATGGGATCCAGTAGCCACTGTGCAGCAAGAACAATTTACTGTCTTTTACCATATTTTATCAGCCTCTTCATCCAGCTCTTCCCCGGATGGTGCACAGTGTTCTTCTCACCTCTGGAATTTCAAAACAGTTGTTTCAGACAGGTCTTTCCTGTTTACTACTTGTTTTGGTTTAAGGACTGAGTTCAGAAGAGCCCTACTCTGTGATCTTCCCCAGAAATCCCAACTTCTATTCTTATTTTAGTTCTGTAACTATATCTATAGTAAATGCTTGATATTGTCCCATAGCAAATGCATATTGTTCCCCACACTTTTTTGTTTCTGTAACATCTTTTCTGTTTTGTTAATTCAATTCAACTGTATTGAGTCTACTGAGAATTCTGTTGTTGGAATACTTTTTTCTCATATTATGTGTTTGTGCTTTTTAAAAGTTTTATTTCTAGCATTTCTTTTGACTCTAATAGATTCCATCTTTATGATGAAATGTCTGATGTATTTGGTTTTTGTCTTCTCCACTATATCGTTTAGCCTAGAAATAGTAAATATTTTTTAGCCAAAAACTACCAGGAAAACATGTCATTGAACAGTTTGATTTCATTTCTCATTGCAGAGAAGAAATAAACATGCAATATGGAAATATGTGCTTTCTATGTAAGTTGGCCTTTGAAAGAACTTGGGCTTCTGGATTATATGATTTAGTGTTTGATTGGGTAACTTGGGAGAAAGTATAAGGACATGAAGTTTTGCTATTTGATGCAATGCTTTCAGAACTTAGGAATAATTCTGTAATTGGGTATCTCAATAACTTTTATCTATTGTTAGGGGAAACTAATGTAAGAATAAAGCTATAGTTTGTAAAGTAATAGTTCCTCATTTAGAGGAAGAGGAAGATTTTTTGTTTTTTGTAGATTTCATGGTGATCTTGACTGAAAGATTTCCAATCTGCACATTGTCTTTTTAATGAGGACTTAGAAAAAAATCAGCAGGGAATATATTTAGAATGAATGTAAATCCTTTGACTTTAGGGCTTTGCAACTGAAAATGTAGGCCATATTTGGGTTTAGCAATTCTTTATTATTTATCTATATTCTTCTTATGTGCTCGTACACTGTTCACATCTTCTCCCACATTCTGCCAAGGTGAAACAGTACATTTGTCCCAATTCCTCTTTGAGAAGCCTGTTTCTCTTGTATATTCTGGTTTATTGTATTTTCCAATCACATTTTTCTCATGATCTCATGGAAAGTTTGATTTTGTAGATAATATGACTTTTTAAAACTGTTATGGTTGAGGGAATATTCTTTGCAGATTTCTACATTCTAAGTACTAGTGGAAGTTCTATATATTCTTTTATATTTTATTCATTGTTGTGACTTCCAATATGTTCTTTCTGGATAAATCTACACTTGCCAATAAAATATCCATCTGATTTTCTAGTTCTGCACCTTGAAAATGTAATGAAACTTCAGGATCATTGTAGGTATAACTGATCTAATTAATTTTCTTATAAAATCTATTCTGCTTCTGACACCTCTTCCTCTTCATCCTCCTCCTGTTGTTCTTCCTCCTCTTCCTCCTCCTTTTTCTTCCTTTCTCCCTCTTCCTCTTTCTCTTCCACTTTTACACCTCCTCTCCCTCCTCTTCCTCCTCCACCCTCCTCCTCTGTTGTCTTTGTTGTTGTATTCTTTTTTCTTCTTTTTCTCTTCTTTTCTACCATCTTCACCTTTTCCTTCTATTGCTACTAATTCTACTTATTCTTCTTTTATTGACTTTGACTGATTGATCAGTGTCATAGGTTACTCTAGGGAAACAGAAATAACAATATGTATAATTTATTTATATATATATATGTAAATATTTTTAAAATTTTATAGAAATTGGCTCACATGACTATGGGGGTACTCAAGTCCAAATATCAAAGCCATACACAAAGTGGGAACACCAATGAAGATTTTTTAAAAATTCCCCAGGAGAAGGTGTACTGCTGAATTAGAGGTGAAAATTCTCCTTTCTGACTGCTGAAATTATCACCTTTCATTTTAAGGCCTTCAAATAATTGGATGAGACTTCTCTCATTGTTGAAGGCAATCTACAATTTTGTTGTAGATATAATCTGCCAAAGATCCAATCAAGTTACTGATGATTTAAATCCATGAAATTTCCTCACAGTATCAATCGTATTGAAAAATCTGGATACCATAAGTTGGCCAAGTTGACACATGAACTTAACTATCACAGTCTATTCATGTTAACTTAGCACCCATACATGTCTCCTTAAACTGTGCATAATATCAAAGTAAAAATAAGAACAGTACTATTTTGCCTAACAATACTCACCAGTCTTGTGTAATACTAGAAAAAAACTAACTTTCCAGAATAGTGTGCAAATCCTAGGGTAATATTCACTATTATACTTGATATCCTATAACTTAAATACTGTGGCATGAAGTTAATTCAACTTATGTTATATGACTAGGGGATAAAATTGGGAATAAAATAAAGATATTTGATTTACATATAATTGCAAACACACTTATCACAAAACAAGGAACAAATATTCATAACCATTAGGATCCTCATTTCTGTAAATTGTCATATGGTCAGAACTTATATTTATAACTACCATTTTCCAGTACACATTCCATATTCGCTTTCCCTTCAGCAAGCACATCAGCTGGCTGTGGTTCTTTGCCCAGAGGGGTTACCCAAATCTTCATTTCTGAAGCATCTGTGCCATTAGTAACCCTCTCTAGATTAGTTTGTTGCAGTTTTCCTTTGGCTTTCATTACAGTGTATGGTAGTATTAAGAGATGCCCTAGGTAATCTCCTGTATTCCAGGCAAAGTTCTTTTTTATCTATTGTGTGTAGTAGCAGTCCTATTTCCCCTTGATAGTCAGTATCAATCACTCCAGCGATAACAGTAATTCCCTTCCTTACCTATTGAGTCAGAAGCATGAGGAATCCAAAGTGACTGGGCAGTAGCCTTAACTTCAAGTTCAGTGGAATCATTGTTGAGTCTCTTGGTGTATGCAGTCCTTCTTTTGAAACTAATACCTGTAGACAACCAAAGCTTAAGTTTGACGAACAGGAAGCAAACAGTTTTCTATTGGATCACTAGGGATAATAATGAGAGGTGCCTCTCCTATTTCCACCACATAATTCTGGACCCAGAAATCCTGGCTATGAAAGAAGCATCACCATAGAATGGACATTGATTTATAGAATATAAATCAATGAGAACATTGTCCTAGCCCTGCAAGAAAACTTGGTTTTCTAACTAAGTCTTCAAAACCATTACACCATCATATCAGCTACTTCTAGGTGATGGGAAATATGATAAGATCATTTGACTCCATAAGCCCATTCCCACACTTCATTTGCCATGAAATAGGTACATTGTTCAGAAGCAATGCTGTGTTGAATACTGTGACAGTGGATTAGGCATCTTGTCAGTCCACAGATGGCAGTTTTTGCAGAAGTATTTCACACAGAGAAGGTCAACCTATACTTGGAATGTGTGTCTCTTCCAGTTAGAACAAAATAGTGCCCTTTCTATGATGGATGTTGGCCAATGTAATCAACTTGTCACTAGTTAGTCTGATTACTTTGGGGAATGCTGCCATATTGGGGACTAATTCTTTACTTCCGGCAGATTGGGCTATCATCAGGAGCCATATCCAGGTCTGCCTTGATGAGTTGAAGTCCATATTGCTGTAACCAAACATCACCTCCATCCCTACCACAATGACCACTTTGATCATGAGCCCATTAAGTAATGTCAAGAGTGGCTGGGGAAAAAGGCTTACTGGTATGCAGTCAGAGTCTAGGCTTTTAATGTACCCATCTTTATTATCAACCCAAATGTTTCCATTCCAAATTTCATTGTCCTATTCATTTCCAGTGAATGCAGTTACTTTACAGCATATGCCTTGCAAGATTGGGAATTCACTTTAAATTGTAATTCAGCCACTCAAACAATAAGAATCTGAGTCTGGTTTTCAGAAATTACAAGTCTGTGGCTACACAAAATAAGTTTTATTTCAAAGCACACATAGAAATGTTCATGTCCCTCATCCAGCACTTAAGCTGGAAATTTGAAGCTTTAAGCTAATCCTTTTCTTTTAAAACTGTATCCAGAGTATTTAGTAACAATGAGCCATATCATTATAATGTTTAACTCCATAAAAGTCTGTTGAGATTTTTAAAACTGGATAAAATCTCTCTCATCCAGAGCCCTCCCTCATATACATTTGAGTAGCCTTATCCAATGATGATATTTTAAATATCTCTATTGCTAACCCATGCCATGGACTATCAATTCCATGTTGGTTGTTGGAAGTAGGGTCATTAGTACCTTTGAATCTAATCAATATAGAGAACCAATTCCAAAATCCCTAGAAAATTGTGAAAAACATCATCCTTCAGATTCTGTTTCTCAAGAACTATTCACAGTACTAAAATCGGTATTAGTCAGTGCACACGAGGGAAAAAGAAACTGACCAGAAATCTATCTATCTATCTATCTATCTATCTATCTATCTATCTATCTATCTATCATCTATCTTATAAATGCTATGAGATTTTCATAAGAATTGACTCAAAGGATTGTGGGGATGGACAAATCTAAATTCAATAGGGCAGGCTGCAAGCTGGGAACTCTAGTGAAGGTGATCTATGAATTCCCCAGCAGAAGCTGGCTGGTTGAGTAGAGATAGAAATTCTCCCTTCTACTGCTATATTCATCACTTCTCATATCATGGCCTTCAACTAATTGGATAAAACATCTTTCAGTGTTGAAAGCAAACTTCACATTTGATTGTAGATGTAATCAGCCTTAGGTGCAATGAATTTACTGATGATTTAAACCTGTGAAATACCCTCACAGTAACTTTCAAGCTAGGGTTTGCTTGACAAAAAACTAGACAGCATAACCTGGCCGAGTTGATCCATGAACTTAACCATCACATTCATTCAGGGAAAAAATCTTCAAATTCTACATGTATCATTGTATTGAATGAGTTTTCAAATCCAGTGGATATGAACTTTGCAGAATTTTTTTTTTTTTTTACAAACTTTCATTTTCTCTCCTGTTTCTACCATTGACCATGCACAAACCTGTGCTTCTTCATATGGCATTTTCAGAAGGCCTGCAATTAGCAAAGTAAAAAGATCAGTCCATTCTTTAATTCCATGTACTAACATGCTTAAAGGAGGGACTCTATCGGTTGTTTAGGTTAGAATCCCGGTACCAATTTTAAGAGCCAGGTAGACTTCTGCACAGTATCTCTGTTTCATCAACTGTGATTATGGTTAATATTAGAATTCACCTCTTAGACTTGTTATGAGGATAAATGACTTATATGCAATGCAGTTATACAATGTACAGCAATACAAGCATTTATACTGCATTTATACTGCATATAAATGCTAACAATTGCTACTAAATGCTAACAATGACATATAAATGCTAACAGTTGCTAGTAACTATTAATTATTCCATGACTAATACTCATTGAAAATATTTTCTAGGTAAAGTATTCATTCTTATTATTATATGTTCTGGGTCTGTAGTCATGTGTACAATCAGAATCAATTCTTTATTCAACTTTTAGGGACCATGTTTTGTTAGAGTAGATAATAATCGTATACTCACAACAATAACCTGAAAACTAGTTTTGTCTTTTATGTTGAATGAATTATTGACCAGATGTTTTTAAGTATAAGTGAGTTCATCCTTACTCTTAATATCCATTTCTTTCTTTTCCACATAAAGATTATTTTTGTTAATTTGAAAGTCATAAACCAGGGTACAAATATAATTGAATCTTTATTCTCACAATCAGAAACACTTATAAGGCTTAAAATGACACATTGATGCTACATATATTTTAGTTCTTTTAACAGACGATATTTAGAAATACATTTGAAGTAGTGTTTCCTTTCATTCCAGAATATTTTGCAGATGAGCTTAGGATGGCTGGCAGCCAATTTTCAGGAAGAAAGCATCACCTTTACTATGCTTTGATTTAGACATTCTCATGTCTCAAACTGTAAGCTAATAATTTCCCATTGTTTAAAGCCAACCCATTTCATGGTATCTGATTTAAAGCATCCCAGGAATTAAAAAAGATCTTGGTACCAGAATAGTGGGGTGCTGCTATTGAAAATACCAAAAATGTGGAAATGTTTTTGGAATTTGTTAATGGGTAGAGGCTGGAATAATTGTGATGTGATTGATACAAAAGGCTGAGGTTGCTTTGAAGAGACTAGTCGTAGAAATATGGATGCTAAAGGAACTTCAGATGAGACTTTAGACAGAAATGACTGTGTCATTACAAATTGGAATAAAGGTTGTTTTCAAGTGGAAAAGAACTTGGCAAATTTGAGTTCTGTTGTCAGATGGAAGACAGAATTTGGAATTGACCAGCTTGGATTTTTAGCTGAGTGGGTTTCCAAGCTAAATGTAAAAAACACACACTGGTAACTGCTTGCAGCTTATAGTAAAATGTGAGAAGAAAGGGATTAGATTAGAACCAAACTCCTGGGAACAAAAAAATTAGAAATGGATGGTTTGGAAAATCCTGAGCTTCCAGAAAGTGATTTCTCAAAGAATAATGCTCCATATGAGGATTTACATAAACATGGATCCAGTCAGCCAATACAGTGCAAGTCAGGATTTGAAATGCAGTTATTCTGAAAGGATTTTTGGAAAGTTCTTTTGTCTGAAGGCTTTGAAACCCTGTGCAGTATATGCAAAATTGACAAGCTTTTTGTGAGATCTCTATGAAGAGAACTTCTGCCAGCCTGAACTAAAAGACACAGAAAAGGAAGAGATTGAAGGAAAACTCATTTCAAAGGCAGAACCATGGAAACTAATATCTGGACAAATGACATATTCTCAGGCAGGAGAGAACACCTACTCACATGTGTGGAAAGGGTGAGTATGCCTGTATTTGTCAGGGTTCTCTAGGGAAACAGAATCAACAGGATATATCTGTCAATAATATGAGATTTTATGAGTCTCTCAAGTGACCGTGGGGATGTACAAGTCCAGGTTCTGCTGATGGCAATCTCCCTGACTGATGCAGATGTAATCAGCCATCCACCCAATAAACTCACTGGTGACCAAAGTCCATAAATATTCTTGTATTACAATTAGCCCAGTGCTTGCTTGATCAAACACCTGGACAAAATTACCTGGCCGAGTTGACACATTAGCATAACCATCACAATACCCTAGCACTTGGAAAGGACACAACTTCTTACCTGTTGTTCAGGAAGAGTGTTAGCACTCCAGATTTCTCAGATGCTTTGCAGAATGAGGAAATTCTGGGTGCCAATCCAACCCTTGATGAGGATGGGGTCTAGATCCTGGCCACCATCCCAGTGCTTGATGAAGGTGGAACCTTCAGCCCAAGATTCAGGGAGAGCATCTCCTTCTTTATGCTTTGGTTTGGACATTCTCATGGCCTCAAATTGAAAGCTAATAATTTCCAATTTTTAAAAGCCAACCCATTTCATGATATATTTCATAGGCAATCTAGGAAATTACAAACTGCTATTTAAAGGATATTTTAAAAAGTACTTTATAATTTTAAAGGATTTTATTTTTTGGTTATTTAAACTTTCATAATTGTAATCAGATACATTGTTTGCCTTCATGCAATAGAATTAGAAATATGTTATTCTTTTGAAATTTATATTAAGATTTTCTCTGGAAAATTGTATCTTGTTATCTTTCCTAAATGCTTTTGAACATTTAAAATAATGTTCTACCTTATTTCAGGGGTAAAATGCTTAACAATATTCTGCTAATTAAAAACTATTTAATTTTTTCAAATATTTAAAATCTGCATTATATTTATGCTTTCTAAATTTATCTTTTACAATTGTGACTTATCATATCCCAACACTAAATAAAATTACTTTAATATGACTTTTTAGCTATAAATGTTTATACAATATTTATTGCTATTTCGTTATTTTTATTTGCAATTATTGTAAATTATTGTAAATGCAGTCTTATATATGAAATGTTACCCATATTCATATTTCACCTGAGGCTTCACTATGCTATACAGTCCAATGTTACATTTTTACACTTTCCTTCTACTAATATACATGACCTTAGCATTTTCCTTTCAACCACTGTCATACCCATATAATAGCTCTGCTACTTATGGGCACTATATGTTTTGACCATTTCTATTAATTTCCAGAGATTTACAATAACCCCCTTTACCAATTCTGCACAGATTAACCCTCGGCTTTCCAATTGGTACCCTCATTCTATTTTCTGGTGACCTACATTCTAATTATTAACCCATGAGTTTACACAATATATTTATTTCATAATAACTCAACTATACAGTATTTGTCCTTTGGGTCCAGCTTGCTTCACTCAATATAATGTCTTCCAGGTTCACCTATGTTGTCATGTGCTTCATGATTTCATTTCTTCTTACAGCTGCATAATATTCCATTGTATGTATACACCACAATATACAATGTATGTTTATCCTTTCATCAGTTGATGGACACCTGGGTTGTTCCCATCTTTTGGCAATTGTGAATAACACCACTATGAACATCAGATGCCTGTTTGTGTCACTGCTCTCAATTCTTCTAGTTATATACCTATCAGTGGTATTGCTGGGTCACATGACAAGTCTATATTCAACTTTCTTAGGAAATGCCAAAAGTCCTCTACAGTGGCTGTACCATTCTAATTCCCAAAAACAGTAAAAAAGAATTTCTATCTCTCCACTTCCTCACCAACACTTTTCTGTTTTCTGACTTTTTAATAGTGGCCAGTCTAATGGGTGTGAAATGATATCTCATTGAAGTTTGATTTACATTTGCCTAATTGCTAGTGATGTTGAACATTTTCTCATGTGTTTTTTAGCATTTGTATTTCTTCTTTAGGGTATTGACTCTTCAACTAGTTTGCCTTTTTAAAATAGGAGAGTATGTCTTTTTATTTTTTAGTTGAAATATCTCTTTATATATCATGGTGATTAAACCATAATTGGATATGTAATTTCCAAATATTTTCTCCCACTGAGTGTGCTAACTTTTCACCCTTTTAACAAAGTCCTTTGAGGTGCACAAGTGTTTAATTTTGAGGAGGTCCTATTCATGTATGTTTTCTTTTGTAGCTCATGCTTTGGATGTAAGTTTTAAGAAACTACCACCTACCACAAATTTTGAAGATGTTTTCATACATTATCTTCTAGGAGTTTTATGGTCCTTGCTTTTATATTTAGGGCCTTGATCCATTTTAAGTTATTTATTTGTGTGAAGTGTGAGATAGGGTTCCGCTTCCTTTCTTTTGGATATGGCTATGCAGTTCTCCCAGCACCATTTGTTGACTAGACTGTTCCGGTCCAGCTGGGAGGACTTGAGAGCCTTGCCAAAATCACTTGACCATAGATGTGAAAGATAATTTTTGAGTTCTCAATTTGGTTCCATTGGTCAGTTTGCCTGTCTTTATGCCAGTACCATGTTTGTTTTTTTTGTTTGCTTTGTTTTTTTTTTACCATTTTTGCAAAATCATATTCTTTAAAGTCATATTTGTTTTTCATTGTTAAGACATTTTTGGCTATTGGGGTCCCTTGCTCTTCCAAATAAATTTAATAATTGGCTTTTCCATTTCTGCAAAAAAAATGCTTTTTGGGATTTTTATTGTGATTGCATTGCATCTGTAATTCAGTTTAGGGAGAATTGGCATGATAATATTTTTTCTTCCAGTCTATTAACATGAACTGTCCTTCCATTTACTTAAATCTTCTTTTATTTCTTTAAGCAATGTTTTGTCTTTTTCTGAATACAGGTCCTTTATGTCCTCGGTTAAGTTTATTCCTAAATATTTCATTGTTTTATTTGTTATAATAAATGGATTTTTTTATGATTTCCTCCTGTTTACTCATCAGTAGTGTATAGAAACACCATTGATTTTTGCATATTAATCTTGTATACCACCACTTAGCTGAACACATACATCTATTAGTTCTAGTACCTTTGTTGTGCAATTTTCAGGATTTCCTAGATATAGAATCGTATCACAAGTGATTAGTGAGTTTTACCTCTTCCTTCCTTGTTTTGGTACCTTTTGTTCCTCTATCTAGCCTAGTCAGAAACAAATATTTTAATTCTGTGTCTTTTAAATGTATTGCTTCCCTTGTAAGTACATTTGTCTTTTTATTATATTTACAAGCTCTTTGCATCTTTCTGTCCATTTTTAATTAACTATGCTTTCTTTGAACTACTTTTTGTCAAAAATTTATTTTCATATATGGCTCATATCCTACAATGTATCAAACTAGTTTTCCATTAGTCATTTATTTGTAGAGCATTTTCAATTTTAAAAATCTAATATTTTGTATATTTCCTTTCTTCTTTTTTATTTTATTTTATTTTTTTTATTGTGGGTAAAAATCAATTTTTTCACAATACACACCAATATTTGTAAAATGATATATAAATACATATGCATATATGTGCATTTGTTTACATAAATGTTATTTGTTATATATATATATATTTTTTTTAAAGGTGCCTAGATAACCTAAATATTACTCAGAAATTACAGGGATTCCCATGTTCTCCACCTCCCACACCTCCAACAACATCCCACACCACCATTCCTCATCCGTGTGGTACAACACCCGCAATGGATATACACATCCTGGGGCCTTGCAACCGAGCATTTTAGTATTATTATTTCTTTTTTTTTTCTATATGTTCCCCCAGTGTCTTATTTTTTTCCTTCTTCTTTATTTTCAAAGAAGATTTAGGTTACAGAAAACTCAGGTAGAAAATATTGGAGACTCCCATATACTCTACCCCCTCCCCCTCTCACATTTTCTCCTATTAATAACATCTTACATGAGTATGGTACATTTGTTACAATTGATGAACAAATATTGAAGCTTGCCACTATTTTCAATGGTTTACATTATTGTTTACATTCTGTACCATACACTTTTATAGGTTCTAAAAAAATGCACAATTGCTTGTATCCATCATTGCAAGATCTTGCAGAGCAGAACAGTTCAAATGCCTTAAAAATACCCCATATTCTATTTGAATACATGCAAGGTTCCATCTGCCTTGCAAATTTTTAATGTATAATTCTACTGTCTATAAATTATTTCTGTGCGTGTGTTTTTGTGTCTTTCTCTGTGTTAATTTTCCTGAAAAAAGCCTTTATGTGTTTTCATATTTGAGAGCTATTTCAGTGAGTATTGAATTCTTCACTGACAGTTATTTTCATTCAGTAAATTGAAATTGTCTCCCCATTATGTTCTGGTTTGGATCATATTTTTAGTAACATTTATTTTAACTTCAAAAGTTAAAATAACAGAAGAAAGGCAACTTAAATTATGGAAGCATTGCACTAAAAAATTCTGTCTAGGCACATTCATATCATTTAACCCTAAAGAAACTCAATTGTTTTTCCAGTACTCAGAAAGATACATAAATGAAAACAATTTGGTTAAGTGACATGCCAAAGTTCTCATTGTTAATGAAGAAAATGAAGAAAAGAATGCTTATTCATATTCATATATCATAACACTAAATCCCATATTCTTTTTTTTTATTTTTAACAGTGATATAGTACCTTCTTTGCCTTTGTTTTCAAAATATTACAATATTACTATTAACTATAGTTGATAAATTACATTGATTGTATTTTTCCCATGTATCACAATATTCCTTTTTAAATAAATCAATTTTATTGATATGCAGTAATAAAGCATAAATTCATCCAAAATGTACAATCAATGCTATTCAGTATAATCACCTAGTTTTGCATTCATCACTTCAATCATTTTTAGGGCATTTTCATTTTTCCAATAATAATAATAATAATAATAATAAAGAATAAAAAAATCTCATCACTTCTCTATCTCTCTATGCTTCCCTGCCATACATACCTGCTATTCTGTTTCTGTCTCTCTAGTTTATTTGTATTTATATTTTGTAAAAAGTTTTATATATACAACATCACCCATATTCATATTTCACATAAGATTTCACTGTGTTATACAGTCCCATTTTAAATTTTATAGCTTTCCTTCTAGTAATATATATGTCCTTTGACTTACCCTTTCAACCACTGTCATACCCATATAATAGCTCTGCTAGTTACAAACACTATATCATAACAATATTTTTGATGGACCCCTTTATTTCAGACCTTAGGAGGGGTTTTTCCATTACATTCAAAATTTCAAACCTGATAGTACATAAGAATTTGGAATAGATGATTCTCCAACCCACACTTTCCTTTTCCAGACATTTGAAGAGACTCTCAAGACAGTAATCATGTTTAGAAAAACTTAATCACCTTAGATCATTAATACATACAAGCAAATACATTAAAGAAATACCAAAATGTGATAAGGTAACAGAGTAGGTTCTTGTGAACACTTTCCTCAGTACACCATCAGAATGGAGGGTTGCTCCTGTGGTGAGAAAAACTGTCTCTGGGCTTTGGACAGACTGAGAACCTACCCTGCTTCTTGCTGATAAAAGCGAGGTGGCCTACGGTAGCTTCATCAACTGAAAAACAAGGATGAAACCCCCCGTGAAAGACTGGTGGGAAGGATTAAAAAAAAAAAAAAGTATAAATACAACTTCCAGCATAACACCTGACATTTAGTTAACATCTGCTCAATAAATGGTGGCAATTAGTACTCCGGAATTTTAAAGTAATGCAACCATCTGATATCTTAATTTAACGAAGCAATAAATCTACTCCCAAGAACCTTAAAAAGCAAAGTACAACTTTCCATTCTTGTTTTTATATTATTAAGTACAATCTTTATCTACCACCAAAATCACTATGTCATACAGTCCTTAGATAATCCTCGTCTTTTAATTAAAATTAATCTCTGTAGACTTACCCTTTCAGACACAATCACATTTGTAAATCATCAATGTTTGTTATACTCCTTGTAATGTGTTACCATCAACTCCATCCATTACTACATACTTAAAATAGACCTTATTAAACATTCTACATACTTTCATCATCAGTCCCTTCATCTCAACTCTCATTCTGTCTCCCATTAACCTATACTCAATAGTAAAACTCCATAAGTTTAATCATTATATTTCAGTCATATCAGTGAGACCATATAATATTCCTCATTTTGTGTCTGGCTTATTTCACACAACAATGTCCTCAAGGTTCATCCATTTTGTCATGTACTTCTACAGTTCATTTCTTTTTACAGCTGAATAGTGTTCCATCAGATGCATATAAAACATTTGTTTATCCATGCATCGGTTGACAGGCATTTAGGTAGTTTCCATTGTTTAGCAACTGTGAGTAATGCTGCTATGAACTGAGCAAATATCTGTTCAGGTCCTTGTGTCATTTTTCTGAGTATATTCCAAATAGTGTGATTGCTGGATCATATGGCAGTTTTATATTTAGCTTACTGCATATAGGTAATTATATTACTTATTACTGAGGAACTGCCAAACCATCTTCCACAGAGGCTGCACCATTTTACACTCTCACTAACAGGGAAATAGTGTTCTTATTTCTCTATATCTTCTTTGGCATTTGTAGTACAATGTTTAAAAACAGACAAATAAAAAACACAAAACAAAAAGATAATTCTGTATGGCATGAAATATCTCATTGTAGTTTTAATCTGCAGTTCCCTAATAAATACTGATGTTGAACATCTTTTCATGTGCATTTTGTTTATTTGTATTTCCTCTGGAAAAAAATGTTTATTCAAATCTTTTGCTCATATTTTAATTAGAATACTTGTCTTTTTGGTCATTGAGTGGTGTGATCTCTTTACATAAAATGGAAATCAAACCCTAGTCAGCTATGTGGTTTCTAAATTTTGGAGTATGTTGACCTTTTTGAATATTGACATACATGTCTGCATAAGAGTTGGAAAATTTTGGTCATTATTTCCACAATTATTCTTTCTACCCCTTTTCTGTTCTCTTCTTCTTCTGCGATACCTATAACACATATTTTCTGTGTTTCATGCTATGATTCAATTCTCTGATACCCGGTTCAATTTTTTTTCCATTCTTTTCTCCATCTTTTCTTCTGTCTTTTCAAGTTCAGATGCTTTATCTTCCAATTCACTAATTCTTTCCTCAACCAATTTAAAGTTGTACTTGTATGCTTCTAATATATATATTTTTTACATTTATTTTTATTAGAGAAGTTGTGTGCGTACATAACAATGATGTATAATGTGCAAAATTCCCATACATTACCCCTACACCAACTCCTTACATTGTTGTGGAACATTTGTTACTGAGTATGAAAAAAACATTATCAGATTATTACCACTATGATATGGTCCATATCATACACTTGGTATATTTTCCCATACACCCCTTAATATTAACACTATGTATTATTATTGTACATTTGTTATACTTCATGATAGAACACTCTCATATATGTGTGGTTAACCACAGTCCATCTTCCACCACATAGTTCACTGAGTTATATGGTCCCATGCCTTGCACATTCTATCCAAAGTGTAACACTTGGTGGCTCTCATTTTGATCACAAAGTTGTGCATTCATAGCACCAGTAAACCAATGAAAGTTTTCCTTAGTCCATAAGAAAAAAATCCCATGCCCCCCTATTTTGGACCCTTAGCATTGATACAGTACCTTCTTTGACATTGATGCAAGAATATTACAATATTTTTATTAACTATAACCTTTCACACCCTCCCTCTTCACAGAGAGGAATATGTCCTTTCCTGCCTCTGTTGGCTGCTCAGCCACATATTTTACTGAGTGTAGTCACCTCAGGGGTGGGGGTTGGTCAGCGTTCTCAGTCACATATCCAGCAACTCACAGTTTTTCCTTTGGCCTCCTCACTTATCTGTCCCCAGTGCCTCCTGGATGATGTGTGCAGCACTCTCCTGGTCTGCAGTTCACCAAAGCAGCTGCCTTGGGCTACTTTTATGCTTTCTCCCCTATTTTGAAAGAGAGTGGTGCCCTGCTGAGTTATTCCAAAACCATCTTTCTGGAACTGTCCTGTATCATTATTTTGGATGACATGTCTGTTTTTTTCCTTCCCTAGCTAAATATTTTCCTCTGATTGCTTTCATCATTTTCTACTTGTTTTTGTTTTTAAGCACTGAGACCAATGAATCTATGTGTTTTCATTGTTGATTTATTTGCTATTTGCAGGCATTTTATTGGGGGTGTTCTAACATCTGTAGATCTGTGAATGGATCCCATTCCTTATTTTTAGAAATGATTTGTCCATTATCTCCTCTAATATTTTCTATTCTTGTACTATTCTAACTATAAGTCTATTTAATATTTGATATTTTCCCACAGCAGTTGGATATTATTCCAAAAAACTTTTTTCCCTTCAGTGTCTTTTCTATTTGGTTAATTCCTATTGGCTTATCATAAATTTTACTAAATCTTTCATCCAATGTATTGAGTCTACTGATAATCTTGTTGATGGAATTCTTTTTTGCTTACATTGTATGGGTGTGCTTTATAAAATTTCTATTTCTAACATTTCTTTGGACACTTCTTAATAGATTTCATCCCTATGATGAAATTTCTCATGTATCCATACTTGTTTTTGTCTTCTCCATTAGCTCATTTAACCTAGTAATTGTCAATGATCTTTAGCCAAAGACCACCAAGATCACATGTGGCTGAACAATTTGGTTTTATTTCTCATTGCAAAAGGGAAGTACACACAGTATAGGGAAATATGTGGTTTCTAAGTAAAAGAGATTTAGAAAGAAACTATTACAGGATCTAAGCTTTTGTTGGGTATCTAAGGAGAAGGTGTATGTGAAAATATTTTATTTGATTGGATGTTTCATAAAGCAGAAGCGATTCTATGATTGGATACACCAATAAATTTTATCTATTGTAAGGGAAAACTAAAGTAAGAATAAAGCTCTTGTTCAAAAAGCAATAGTAGTTCCTCATTTCGTAAGAGGAGAAGGAGGATATTTAGTATTTTTTAGGGTATACCATGACCTTGACTGAAGTACTATCAGCCTGCCCCCCACTTTTTAATGGACACTTAGACAAGATCTGCCAAGAATATATTCAGAATGAATGCACACTCCTTGATTTTAGGATTTATGCTTTTCCCACCTAACACCCTAACCTATGCTTTGCTTTAGCAATTTTTTAAATAATTTATCTCTGTTCTTCCTGTGTGCTTGTATGGTGCACACATCTTCTTTCATCCTCTGCAAAAGATGAAACAGTCCATTTGTCCCATCTCCTTTTTGCAGGTCTTCTTTCTCCTTGTATTTTGATTTATTGGATGTTTCTAACCTCATCTTTCATGTGGGCTCATGGAGAGTTTAATATTTTTAGATAATCTGGCATTTTAAATTTGTTAGTGTTGTGGTGGTTTGAAGTTGTATGTATCCCAGAAAAACATGTTCTCAACTCTAATCCTTTCCTGTCATTATAAAGGTAATGTGGTAGAAATGAGGGGCATGGGCATCTAGGCCACTTCCTCATGTAAATTACTTGTACCTTCAGGACCTGCTCAAGCCCTATCTCATATATACCAGTTCCATTTTTTGGTGGAATGCTTTTGCGCTAATCCAATTTTATTGCTACTGGGTCAGACAACATCCATTTCATGATGGGCAACTGAGGTCACATGGCAACTTGGTGACCCGTGGTTAAGCATTTGGTCCCTACTATTGCCCACTATCAGGCTAAAGTTCTTTCTCAACTTGTTGTTGTTGCTTTTAGACCACACTATGCTGTCAAATATGTTTTTTCCATTTGAGACATATGAATTATTCTTGTAAAAATGACTGAATATTAAGGTCCTGAAAATTTTTGATTATATATCAACTTCACATTGGAAATAGTAAATTTCATTGAAAGAAAACATATTCTCATTCTTAATATTGCTCCAAGTCAACAAATATTAGAACAAAAATAAGAAAAGCAGAATAAATAAGGCTTAAATAAAAATAATTTCATTCATTTAGCCAAAGCCTTAACTGTACACTAAATAAAAATTACCATATAATCTCAATATATTTTGCATATATTCTGAATTGATCTAATCCATTTCTGTGACTGAACAGTAGGTAGGAAATAATGGAATAAAAATCTATGGTGGTGTTTCAAACATTGCAAAAGCCATCTCCAGAGGATGAATCTAAGAGTATGAGTGCACACGGTATAAGAAAATATTTGGGAGGTCTTTCACAAGGCTTCAGGGAGAACAATTCACTTCATAATAAAAGCTGAGAACTTACTATATCAATTTGATGTTATATGAAGCCATCAAATCCTGAGGACATGGTCTCTAATAGTGAATGAAAATCAAATTACACATTAACTAACAATATCAATATGTTTACCAATGAATATTTAATATGGACCAGTTTGAACATTGTAGTAGGCATATAGCTGACACAATTTAACTGCATTTGTAAATGCTGCATTGGAGGGCTGAATAATGTTTTCTCTTTTAAGGTATGTAAACAATATTAACTAAGAGACATTTTATTGCTTAGTTTCCCACTACAGAGATGTAGACTAACGTCCACATTCTTTTGAGTTTCACACAATGCTAAAAATGCATTTTAGTTATGAACAAATTTTTCTAAAACATTTTTTATTGCGTCAACTGCCAAGAAATTGCCCAATATTTTGAGAGTGACAATTGAAGTATAGCAGGCATCCAAAGTGATAACACACTCAGAAATTAGCACATGGGGTTGTGGAGATGGAATCCCCAGTGACCAATACTCCCAGTCCCAAATTTCCTATAATAGTAAAAAGATAGATTGCTATGAAGTATAAAAATTATGAACTAGGGGGACATTCAGCTCTACATTATCTATGAAGACCTTCAACACAAAAATCCTTATTTCAGTCACATTCAGAAATGGAATACTATAAGGCTCCAAACTAATGGCAATCCAGACTTCCCAGTATATATTTACAGGTGCTCTAAGCAATATCCATAAAAATAGAGTCTGCAGAATGATCTCATACTGCTTTCTAGGAATGGCTTAATGATATTCTAGAAAGTGATGAGATAGGAAATGATAATGAAGTTGGGCCCAAGTGGATCCACTTATTGCATAACTTAAATGAATAAATGTTCATTCCCTCTTGGCTAAATAATTCATGTAAAACATGCAAAATATGGAGCAAAACAAAACAAAACCCCTGCCAATTTTCATGTTTTACTTTCGAGTCAATTTAATTTTAAATTTCTACCACCTGCTTTCATAGTAATCATATTAAAATTCACAAAGATGAATTAATATTGTGGTGTTTACATCCAGAATTTTTATAATAGAAAATACAACCTGAAAACTAATCTCAAATTTGCTATAATGTCCATGAAATGCTTTTGTTTAATAATTATAAAATGGGAACAATCACATTTCAAGCACAAGATTTTATTAAATATAAGTGAGAATCAATGTGAACATTATATAATTTCAAATATTTCCAGATGGCTTAAATATGGGTTAAGTTATATTTACAGTTCAACTTGTCAAATACAGCTTTCTCTTCACACCAATCTATATTGTGCTCTTTTCTGGCAATGATCCCATTCCAACAGTCCTTTGGGAGCAGTGATGAACAAAGCAGCAGAAGGAAGGCTCTAGAAGATGCATCTTGTGTGCTGCCATCATAAACAGGGTTGCTGTGCAAGTGCTTGGAATGGGTAGGGCTGCTGCTTCATCAAGCCCTGAGAAGACGCTGATCTATATATGATTCTTTGACCTTGAAATCTAATGGAGTTTGCCCTTCTGGGTTTCAGAATTTTGGGGACCATGACTCCTGTTTTCCTTCCAAGCTCCCCCTACTGGAATGGAAATGTTTATCCTTGCCTGTGCCTAAGTTTTAAAGTAGAAACAGATCATTTGTTCTTTAGGTTTCACAGGTCTGCAGACAGAGGGGGGATTATGCTTCAGAACAGACTACATCTTCACAAGATCAAGATGATGTTTTCCTACATTTTCATATAGGAATTTTATGATTGTCACTTTTATATTGAGGTCCATTTTGTGATAGGGACTTTCTTTCTTTCTTTTGGATGTGGATATCCAGTCTCCCAGCATCATTTGTTGAATAAATTGTTGTGGTCCAGCTGGGAGGGTCTTGACCTCTTTGTCAAGACTCACTTGACTCTAGATGTGAGGGTCTATTTCTGAGTTCTTCATTCTGTTCCATTTGTCATTGTGTCTGTGTTCACGCCTGTACCATGCTTTTTTTTTATGACTGTAGCTAAGTAATATGCTTTAAATTCTGAAACTGAGAGTAGTAGGACTTTTGATGAGGTTATTTCTGATAGTGGGCCTTAATCTTATTACTGGTATACTTTAAAAGTGAAATGACATTCAGATGGATAAAGAAAAAGCTACTAGAAGCAAGAAGCTGAAGGTCAAAAGAACCCTGAAGAGAAAGGAGAGGTCAGGATAGGACACCATGTGGATTGCCATATGACAGAACCTGCCAGGGCCAATGATTACTACTAGCCAGTCACAGAATGCCACAGTCTTTGGGAGAAAACATCACCTTGATGATGCCTTGATTTGAATTTTTTCCCAGTTCAAAATCCAGGAGCTAATAAATTCCCATTGTTTAGGCTAACCCATTTCATGGTAACTTTGTTGTGGATTTTTCAGTAATGTCTATTTATAGGATCATGTTATCTGAAAATGGGAAGTGCTTTACTTACTCCTTTCCAAATTGCATGGTTTTTATTAACTTTTCTTGACTAATTATTATAGCTACAACCACCACTACAATGTTGAATAACAGTGGTGAAAGTAGGTATACTTGTCGTGCTTGAGATTTTAGAGGAAAAGCTTTCAATCTTTCCCCATTGAATGCTATGTTAGCTTTGGGTTTTTTAAAATGACTTTTCAGTTTAAGTTAATTTCTTAATATTACTATTTTTATGCTTCTTCAATTCACTTGTACCATATCATAAAATTCAATTGAATTTTTATGCCAATTCAATTCAGCCTGCGAAACTCTCTGCTGCATTGCTTGGAGAGCAGGTCTAGTAGAGACAAACTCCCTCAACTTTTGTTGACCCTGGCCTTGTCTTAATCTCTATCTCATTTTAAAGACAGTATTGCTGGATATAAAATCTTGGTTGGCAATTCCTTTCTTTCAGTACTTGAAATATATTGTTCCACTCACTTCTTTCCTCAATGATTTCTGATGAGAAATCTGAACTTAATTTTACCTAAGATGTTGATTTTCTCTTGCAGGTTTCAGTATTCTCTCTTTGTCTTTGGTAACTGAAAATTTGTCTACAATGTATATGGAGATGGTTCTCTTCAAGTTTATCCTGTTTTGGTTTGGTGGGTTTCTTGAATGTGTACTTTCATATCTTCATTATGTTTGGGATGTTTTCTGTCATTATGTCTTTGAAGATTACTTCAGACTGAATCATTTCAATTGTTTTATCTTCTAGTTCAGTAATTCATTTTTACCAGGAATAAACTGCTGTTAATATCTTCTAGGGAATTTCTTCTTTCTTATTGTAGGTTTCAACCCAGTATTTTTGTTTAGTTCCATTTTAAAATTTTGATTTCTTTATTGAGATTCTCATGTTGCTCATTCATTGTTTTATGATATCCTTTAATTCTTCCTTTATTCATTTCTCTCCTTGAGCTCAATATATTGAGGATGTTCTTTTAATGTCTTGACCAGAATGTCCAAAGTCTGGTTTTCTTCATTAACGGTTTCTGGACTTTTATCCTGTTCATTTGGATGGGTCATTATTTCTATATCTTTTATTTTCTTGTAAACATTTGTTGCATACTGCACATTTTAATATTTTAAAGTTTGACACTGAGATTTAGTCCCTGAGTTGTCAGTTTCATAAATTTTATCCAGCTACTGGTATGACAGATATCTGTCAGTAACTTGCAAAAGTGTATAAATCACTGCAAAATACACCTTTCACTGTCTTCAAAAATTGGCTGTTTTGTTTCATGCTTTCCTTCAGAATTTAGCACTTCTATCAAGAATATCAAACTGAGACAAAAATTTGGGATCCTCTCCTTTTCTGTATCTGTCTTAGCTATTCCTATGTTGATGGGCAGATGAATGCCTCTCCAACTTCCAAGGTCTTCTATTTTGTGTCTTAAAGCCAGGTATCCTTTGTACCATGCAGCCTGGTTGATTGTTTCTTACATTGCTTCAGGTATCCAAGAAGTGCTTCAGCTTGAAATGCAAATTATTAGAGAGCAATTTAGCGAGAGGTGTTTTGGATCACTCTTTCAGACTGTCTCTTGTTGGATGGGAGCCAACATACCTGTACCCCAGATGCAACTAATGGTTATTCTGCTTCCTCCAGAACAGAGCCAGGGACCCACAATGAGGGTACAAGCCTGCCCCTAATAATACCTGAGAAGAGATTAGGTACAAGCTAGCTTCTCCTACAGGGTTCAAGTTGCGTTTTCTTTATTCAATACTTTCCCAGTTATTTATATCCTTTAAATGTTTTCTGGAGTTTTGAGAATGATAGCACTACCAGGTTTTGCTAGTTTTCAAAGATCCTGTTGAAAAATTAAATATAAAGATTTGCAACAATTATGAATATTTTTCATTTTCTTCTTTAAATTTGGTTGTAGTCTAATTTTTGTGTAATGAACAATGTTTACTCCCTTGAAGTGTTACACTTAAGTCCAAAATTTTCAGTTTGAAAAATTTTCCATTACATCCCTGGCAGTTAACAATATAGTCTTTTAGCCCTAGTGTAATTATTTAATTAAAAATACCTTCTTTTTTTACCCAAAGAAATATTACAGCACTGCAAATGAATACTGAAATATCATGGTCAAAATTATATGGCTTCTAAGAGAGAAGAAACTCTCTCTTAACATGGATACATTAGTTCTTGGAAACATGCCAAGAAGTCTTGCTTGGAAATTGGTCCCAAGGATCACTGAATGCTGTGATATTAGCAATCCTGTTGCAAATATTAGAGGTGTCTTGGAATGGTCAGGGGGAAAGCCAAGGTATACTCTGCTCTCTTTGTGTTCACAGAAGCTCCTTGGCATATTTATGAGAAATAATTTCAGGGGAACTTTACATTTAACTGGGATCTGAAAAAAAATGGGTTAAATAAAGCCAAAATGCACATAAAAGAATTTTAAAATCACTTTTCTCAAAGGAAACAAAGATATGATAAACGTTTTTGTTTTCTTCTATGGTTTACATATTGTATTTGTGGTAAAAACTTGAATTTGACACATTTTTAGACAAATAATGCTGGAAGAAGCTTTCCATCTTTAGCACATGGTAAGTATTATTCTTGAAGTTAGAAGGTTTCAGTTTTGATCAAATAAAATGCTGGTATTATTAGAAGAATATCAATATCCATATACACATCATTTAGGTCTTGTCTAAGTGGATTCAAGGATTTGTGGAAAAGGCAATATACAGTTTGTTGAATCAGAATGTACCAGAAATGTACATATATTCAAAATGCAAGTTTTGGAAGAAATTTGATTTTAAATAAACTGCTTAAAAATATCATATATTCCAAAAATTTATATGAATATGTAGTCGAGCATATTACTAGACAACCATGTAGCAAAGTGTTTAATTTCTGATCTGTCTTTAGTATTAAACAATATTGGATACCAAAGAACAGTAAGTAATGCATTAAAACTATCATTGTTTATTATATATCTAGCATTATTTATTTTTTCTAATATTAATTGTACAGAAGAATATATTGTGATTTGCATGATCTCTGTGTTTAATCAATCTGTTGAATCAAAGAGCCACGTTTTAATGGTTATGACTCTGGATAAGTTACTTAAATTTCTATACCCTTGTTCTTAACTAAAAAATGGGTATATAGAAATACCTAAGAAATATTTTCATCTGAATAAATGTGTTACTAAAGAGAAACATTTGTATTAGTCCAGTTTCATTCTAATTATCCAATATATATGAGGCTCTATTATATAATATCTAAATTGATGTTTTATACCTAATTTATATTTGTAAGTCAAGGTAAGTTTTATTTCAGTCATATTTTGCAAATTTCTTTTCATTGTACATTTATAGGAGTACTAAATTAATTTTTTAAAATGTAGGATAATTCATATAGTTAAAAAAATTTTGGAAGTCATTCATATCAAGTTCCACCTTTGATTTCTCAACAGTTTACAACACTGAAACAGTATGGAAAGTACGAATTACCCAAATGTGCCTGACTTCATCCTTATGGGATTGACAGACTCAGAAGAGATTCAGCAGGTCCTCTTTATGCTGTTTCTCCTGATGTATGTGATTACCATGCTGGGGAATGCAGGGATGATACTGATAATTGGCCTGGATGTCCAGCTTCACACCCCCATGTATTTTTTCCTCAGTCACCTGTCATTCCTTGACCTCAGTTACTCAAAAGTCATCACCCCTAAAACCTTAGAAAACTTGCAGATTTCTACCAAGTATATTTCATTCACTGGTTGCTTCACTCAGTTGTATTTTTTTTGTCTTTTTCAGTGCCACTGAGTATTTCCTCCTCTCCTCAATAGCCTATGACAGCTATGTAGCTATTTGCAATCTTCTTCATTACCAGGTTGTTATGTCCAAAAGGCTTTGACACACCTTCATCTCTGGGTCCTACAAGATAGGATTACTGACTCATTGGTCAATGCTCTTTTCATGAATAGTTTGCATTTCTGTAAATCCAATGTAATCCATCACTTTTTCTGTTTTAGCCCTGTCTTGCACTGACACTAGTGACATTGAAATCATGATACTCATTCTCGGTGGCTCCACCATCATACTCTCTCTTATCACAGTCTCTGTGTCATATGGGTCCATTCTGCCTACTATTTTGAAATTTAATTCCACTTCAGGAAAGTGCAAAGCCTTCTCTACTTGTACCTCCCACCTCCTGGGAGTTACCATTTTTTATGGCACTCTGATTTTTACTTATTTAAAACCAAAGAGGTCCTACATCTTAGGAAAGGATCATGTTGCCTCTGTGTTTTATACTATGGTGGTCCCCATGCTGAATCCACTCATTTATAGTCTTAGGAACAAAGACGTTAAAGATGTTCTAATTAGAGTCATGCAGGAGAGAGAAGTTTCCAGGCAATTAAAATGACAGTGATGCTGAACATTCAAGGTCACCTTTTCTTTCTTTTGTACTGGTTATTTAAACAGGCTATCTCTAAAAATAATGGCATCCTTTAATTAATTTGCCTTTCTGTGGAGCCATTCTGTGTTTCTCCAGCATGATCTGGAATATTTCCTAGTATGTGTTTTTAGAAATCTGCATAATAATTGGAATCCATGAAATAGGTGTCATACCTGTGGTCTGAATTTTTTTGTTTTGAGGGCAACAGATATGAAAAAGGTGATGTCATCTTTCAAACAATATCATAAAAATCCCCACCCATGTACCAATTTCAGAAAATTTTATTATGGATAGTACATTAAGAAAGAAGAAATGTAGCACAGTGGTGTATTAGTCAGCCAAAGGGGTGCTAATGTGAAATACCAAAAATGGGTTGGTCTTTATAAAGGGTATTTATTTGGGGTAGAAGTCCACAGTTACCAGGCCATAAAGCATAAGTTTCTTCCCTCACCAAAGTCCATTGTCATGTGTTTGGAGCAAGACAGCTGCCGACATTTGCCCAGGGTTCAGGCTTCTGGAGTTCTCTTCCCAGGGCTGCGTTTCTCTCCGGGCTTAGCTCCTGTTTCCTCCACAAGGTCAGCTGTAGGGGATCAGGCGAACAGCTTGCTTCTCTTCTCCTGGGGCCTTCTTCCAAACATCAAAGCTGCTTCTCAAAGACTGCTTCAACTCTGTTCTTTGCCTTGCCTTTTATATTCAATTCCCCACCCACCAGGGGGTGGGGCTCAATGCCCTACTGACTGACATGGCCCAGTCAATGCCCTAATCATAATTCAATCATGCCCAGATTAACAGATTAGATT